>BQNB010005882.1:7337-28019 GCA_026074375.1 Tanacetum coccineum | reverse complement strand
GCTCTTAACAAAGGGCTTGTTTGTTAAGTTTTTCTATTAAGTCGTGTTTAATTAAGTAGTGATTTAATGCAGACACTATCCGTTTTATTACTTAATATTTTCAGTTATCTTTCTTGTATGTTTGGCAAAACTAGCTGTAAGCTGTAAGCTGTAAGCTGTAAACTGTAAAGCTGTTAGCATGAACTACAAGCTGTATATTTTTTTCAATAAAATTGTTTGGTAATTAGCAGTTCACTGTAATTATAAAATGTAAAATGACTTAAAAGGTTATATTTAAATATATTATATTATGGTTGGAGGGTATATCAGTGATTTACAGACTTAACAGCTCCTAACAATTTTAAAAGCTTCATCAATCAGCTTTTCATTTCGGAGTTACTTGTTTAAATAAAAGCTTAAAGTTGATGCATCCAAACAGAGCTATTTATTCTGAAAGAGATTATTTTTTTTAACAAAAAGCTTACAGCTCTACAAAAAGCTTCAAAAAAGCTTCTACCAAACAGGCCATAAGTCAATTAAATCGAATTCAAACAATCACCATGATCGTTGAATACAACTGTGCTCAAGGTTATAAATAGCGTGAGGCGTGGCGGCATGGCCAAGCCTCACGCTTTTGCGAGCCATGGGGAGTCATGGCGTTTTTAAGACGTGACTTAAAGCGGCACAAAATATGTAAATAATTAGAAATTTATATATTTATATCATTACAAATATATTAAGTTTACAAAAAGTGTCATACGTAAGGAATAAAGTCAAGAAACTATCTTTGCATGCATTCTTTTTCATTTCTATATAAAAATACGATTATTATCGAAATTGAACTCAAAAAAGCCCCAATGCATCACGTTTTATTGCGTGTTATCACGTTTTTTCACTCCTCATCTCACGTCAAGCCTTAAGCCCAAGCCTTGGTCTTTTGCGTGGCGTGAAAGTCACGCCTCGCTCCTTTACGACGCCATAGCGAGCCTTTTAGAACCATGGCTGTGCTACATTATCAGAAAGAAAATCTATATGAACATCCTGTTCTTATGATACTTCCGGTTCTGATCTGATTTTCACTTGTTTCTTCACTCATTGTATCCTTATTAACACCTTTTGGCAATCCTTCTTTGTTGCAAAGTAAGTATTTACGTGCTGGTATCCCACTCTTCAATTTTTCTTGTGTTGACTTCCTAATTGTAAACCCTGACTTTTCAGCATACTTCGCATACATTTCAATGCATTTATCAATTGTTGAATATTCACTTCCAATTTTTGGTTTTTCAGACTCATCTACTATAGGTTTGTAGTTAAAAGTTCCATCTGATAATTCTATTTCTTCACATATATCTGAATCAGCATCTTTAACATAATGAATACCTGCAACACAGTTTATTTTATATAAAATCTTATCAGGTAGTATTTACTAACAATTTCATTCATTTATAATACTATTACATGAAAAAGACAGTATTAATATATAATTCTATCGTCAAACATTAATTCACTAGTAATATCAAAGACAATATTAATATACGCACGAAAATACTTTAAGAACACTCTAGTAATATCAAAATTTAATTCATTACTAAACTTTTTTCACGCGTGGAGATACTTTAAAAATCCACTAATAACATCAACACTTAATTCCTTGCTAAACTTCTCATGCGTGAAAATACTATAACAATCTTCTAGTAACATACATATTTGATTCCTATCTAAAAATTTCAAATCTGAAGATACTTTAAAAAACCGCTATAAAATCAACATTTCCTTTGCTGGAGTGAACATCTCATACTTACTGGTCTGCCTTAAGATCTATACAAATACTAGAATATATAAAGTGACGTGTGGACCTCGGATACCAGAACAATAAATTTTACAATAAATGTTTACAATAAATACTGAACAGAGTTAGGTGTTTGGCAAAGAAAATTAGAATATAGAATTCAAAGTTGTATTGTAAATGCTACTGCTATTAGTTAATGCATAGATTTTTATAAATCAGGATTGTTCTAGCGGTTGCACTGCATCACTTTGTTTCTTTCTTCTAATAAAGGCTTTTACCTACTATAATTATCCTTTTCTTTAACTGGTCATCCAAACTCTAAGAGCAATAGTGATTGATCACCAAATTCCCACCACTAACCTTAACACCAAACCGTGTGTGGTGGAGGTGTAGTGGCGATGACGTGTTTTTCTTGCCTAACTATGCGTGGATATTGCATCCACTACGCACAGTCTAAGAGGATAAACATCAGGACTATCTAAACAGTCTCAAGCCCAAACCATATGTGGATTAGGAGGGTCACATTTATTATCTGTTTTTTTCTTAGAAAATCAAACCATGTCTGGTGTGCCCCATTCAAAACTGAGAAATTTTTTAAACACATTTGAAGATACTCTACAAATCCGTTAGTAACATCAAAATTTGATTCCTATCTAAAATTTCAACATGTGAACATACTTTACAATCCGCTAGTAACATCAATATTTGATTCCTATCTAAAATTTTCACATGTGAAGATACTTTACAATCCGCTAGTAACATCAATATTTGATTCCTATCTAAAATTTTCACATGTGAAGATACTTTACAATCCGCTAGTAAAATTAATATTTGATTCCTATCTAAAAATTTCACATCTGAATATACTTTACAAATCAGCTAGTAACATCAATCGATTCCAATCTAAAATTTTCACATGTGAAAATACTCTACAAATCCGCTAGTAACATTAATATTTGATTCCTATCTAAAATTTTCACATGTGAAAATACTTTACAATCCGCTAGTAACATTAATATTTGATTCCTATCTAAAATTTTCACATGTGAAGATACTTTACAAATCCGCTAGTAACATCAATCGATTCCAATCTAAAAATTTTACATATGAAAATACTCTACAAATCTGCTAGTAACATTAATATTTGATTCATATCAAAAATTTTCACATGTGAAAATACTCTACAATCAGTAGTCAACATATATTTAATTAATATCTAAAATTTTTCATGTGAAGATACTTTACAAATCCGCTAATAACATCAATAGATTCATATCAAAAAATTTCACATGTGAAAATACTCTACAAATCAGCTAGTTACATTAATATTTAATTCCTATCTAAAATTTTCACATGTGAAGATACTTTACAAATCCGCTAATAACATTAATAGATTCCTATCTAAAATTTTCACATTTTAAAATACTCTACAAATCCGCTAGTAACATAATATTTGATTTCTATCTAAAATTTTCACATGTAAACATACTTTCAAAATCCGCTAATAACATCAAATCTTCATTCCTTCTTAAACTTTTCCGTCTTAAAAATACTTTAAAAAACGTCTAAAATCAAAACCTAATTCCTTTCTAAACTTTTTCACATGTGGAGGTACTTTAAAATCAACTAATAACATCATAATTAGATTCCTAGCTAAAGTTTTCACGTGTGAAGACAATTTAAAAATACGTTATTAACATCAAAACCTAATTCCTTGCTAAATTTTCACATTTGAAGATACTCTACAAATCTGTTAGTAAAAGATTCCTATCTAAAATTTTCACATGTGAACATACTTTACAATCCGCTAGTAACATCAATATTTGATTCCTATCTAAAACTTTCACATGTGAAGATACTTTACAAATCAGCTAGTAACATCAATAGATTCCTATCTTAAATTTTCACATGTGAAAATACTCTACAAATCCGCTAGTAAAATAATAATTATGAATTATAACTTAAAATTTAATAAAAAAATAATAAAATTAATAATTACTGTCAATATCTGTGTAATCTGATCGAAAAACTTCATCTTCTTCATCAATCTCATCGTATGTTGACCTAATATCATTAGAATCTCCTCCTTCTTCAGTCATTGAAGTCAAATTTAACTGATTTTATGATCTATTAAAATTCCGGCAATGATTCCTGTATTGATTACAGTAAAACGACGGTTTATGATTATGGTAATGAGTGACAGTTGGGGAAGGTGAACAAAGGTCGAAGAACGTAACGACAGTTGAACAGTTGTAGTGGTTTGATCTGGTGGTGAAACGGTGGTTTGATCGGTGGTTTGATCGGTGGTTAAGCGGTGGTGAAGCGGTGGTTTTTGATAGGTGGTTAGGTCTTGTTTGACATGGATGGTTTTTTTTATTGAAGTTAGTTTTTAGTTTTAGGTCCCTGTGTGTTTTTTCACCTCAAGGTGTGATAAGTTTGTGGTTTTTGTTATTTTTAATTTATATACGATGTTTTTATGTTATTTGAAATGTCAAAAAATACCCTTACACGCATATTCAGTGTATTTTGTTGATTATTAATTCTATCCCCATTAGAATCAAGAAAAAGAGGGATGATGGAGGCTTAAAGATCTCTTCTTTTTCTTCTCAAAAAAAATTAGCCTTATTTACTTTGAACGCTGCCCCCTATAATAAATAATAAATATCTATATAATTAATATGATGTAAATAAATATATAATATATAATATGTAAATATGTATATATAAATAAATAATGTACTAAATATATAATATATATGTTTATATGTAATATATACATATATACATATATATAACAAACATATATACATATAATTATAATATACTTACAAAAATAATATATACAAAATACATACAATATAATGTTTATATAAAAATATATATATGTATATACATTATACATGAAATATGTAATATATATATATATATATATAAATAATTTTTAAATAAATATATAATAATATATATATATATATAATATATATATAACATATATTTAAATACAAATACAATATATATTTATGTAAGGTACATATAAATATTTTATAATAATATGTACATACATATATATATAGAATATATATGTATAATATATATAAATATATAAATATATATAATCCATATATACAATAAATAATAATATATATAATAGGGCGCGTTTATCCAGTAAAAAGGCTAATTTTTATGAGAAGTAAAGAAGGAGATCTAGCCCTCCATCCATCCCCTTCTTCATTCCTTTGATCTAATGACTATTAATAATCAAAAATACACTAAATTTATGGCTTGTAAGGGATTATTTTGACATTTCAAATCACATAAACTCGTATATAATTAAAAAAAACACACACATAATCACACTTGAAGGTGAAAACACACAGACCTAACCTAACTACCTTCAATAACCATCCATTCAAGACCTAACCACCTATCAATAACCACCGCTTCACCACCGCTTAACCACCGATCAAACCACCGATTCAAACCACCGATTTCCACCACATAATTCAAACCTCACAACTGTTTCCCAACTGGTCGAATACCGATTTTCTACGACCTTAGTTTACCGTCCAACTATCACTCATTACCATAATCCATAAACCGTCGTTTTTTACTGTAATCAATACAGAATCATTGCCGAATTTTTTAATAGATCATATAATCAGTTTAAATTTAAACTTCAATGAACTGAAGAAGGAGAGATTCTAATGGATTTAGGTCAACAACGATGAGATTGATGAAGAAGAAATGAAGTTTTTCCGATCAGAATTAACACAGATAATGGACAGTAAATTATTAAATATTTAATATTTTTAATTTTAATTTTTAAAGTTAAAATTTCATAATTATTATTTTACTAGCGGATTTGTAGAGTATTTTCACATGTGAAAATTTAAGATAGGAATCTATTGATGTTACTAGCTGATTTGTAAAGTATCTTCACATGTGAAAGTTTTAGATAGGAATCAAATATTGAATGTTTACTAGCGGATTGTAAAGTATCTCACAGTGAAAATTTTAGATAGGAATCAAATATTGACCTTTAACTAGCGATTGTAAAGTATTTTTTCACATGAGAAAAATTTTAGATAGGAATCTTTTACTAACAGATTTGTAGAGTATCTTCAAATGTGAAAATTTAGCAAGGAATTAGGTTTTGATGTTAATAACGTATTCACACGTGAAAACTTTAGCTAGGAATCTAATTATGATGTTATTAGTTGATTTAAAGCACACTCCCACAAAGTGAAAAAGATTTAGAAAGGAAATTAGGATTTTTGATTTACTAAGCGTAATTTTTAAAGTATTTTTAAGACGGAAAGTTTAAGAAGGAAATGAGAGATTTGGAATTTATAGTAGCGGATTTTGAAAGTATCTTTACATGTGAAAATTTTTAGATAAGAATCAAATAATATGTTACAGCGTGATTTGGTAGAGTAAATTATTTCCAAATGTGAAAAATTTAGATAGAATCTATAGATTTACTAGCGGATTTTGTAAAAGTATCTTCACAAGTAGAAAATTTTAAAGATCGAATTAAATATTGATGTTACTAGCTGATTTGTAGAGTATTTTCACATGTGAAAATTTAAGATAGGAATCTATTGATGTTACTAGCTGATTTGTAAAGAATCTTCACATGTGAAAGTTTTAGATAAGTAAATTAAAATATTAAATGTTACTAGCTGGATTTGTAGAGTTGTATTTTCACAAGTGGAAAATTTTTGAAAGGAAATTCAAATATTAATGTTACTAGCGGATTTTGTAGAGAAAATTTTTCACATGTAAAATTTTTAGATAGGGAATCGATTAGATGTTACTAGCGTATTTTGTAAAAGTATCTATCACATTGGAAAATTTTAGATATGAATCAAATTATTTAATATTACTAGCGGATTGTAAAGTTTGGATTTCCACTGGTGAAAATTTTAAGGTTAGAATCAAATATTAATGTTTTACTAGCGATTTGTAGAGTATATTTCCCAATGTGCAAATTTTAGATTGAATCGATTTGATGTTACTACTGATTTGATAAAGTATATTCACTTGTGAAATTTTTAGATAGGAAACAAAAATTAATTTTACTGCGAATTGTAAAGTATCTTTCCCACATGAGAAAAAATTTTAGATAGGAATCAAATTTGAAGGTTTACTAGCCGGATTGAAAAGTATGTTCACATGTTGAATTTTTAGATAGAAATCAAATGTGATGTTTACAATGATTGTAAATCAAATTTTGATGTTACTAACGGATTTGTAGAGTATCTTCGAATGTGTTTAAAAAATTTCTCAGTTTTGTATGGGGCACACCAGGTATGGTTTGATTTTCTAAGAAAAAAACATATAATAAACCACTAATTGATAAATGTGACCCTCCTAATCCACATATGGTTTGGGCTTGAGACTGTTTAGATAGTCCTGATGTTTATCCTCTTAGACTGTGCGTAGTGGATGCAATATCCACGCATAGTTAGGCAAGAAAAACACGTCATCGCCACTACACCTCCACCACACATGGTTTTTTAATTGTTAATTTTTCCTTTTATGCGCACTCGTTCGCAATCTCGAAGACGTCGACAACATCAAAATCTTCTAATAGAACCAATTGTTGATCATAACATTGTTCCAATGGCCGACAATCGAACAATGGCCCAAATGTTACAAGCACCAATCGAAGGATATGAAGATGCTATAGTTATTCCACCGATCAATGCTAATAATTTCGAGCTTAAGCAACCGTTAATCAATCTCGTGCAAAGTAATAAGTTTACGGGTAGACAAGACCCTCACAATCACCTTCAACGTTTAGACATCCAGAAGTTCTGAACACTTCGGTAAAGCTTTTGCTTTTTCATTTTTCTCTAGACGGTGAAGCCCGAGATTGGTTAGACAAGGAACCTCCTAAATCAATTCTCACATGGGACGACCTTGTTTCAAAATTCATAAACCAATTTTTCCCACCTTCAAAAACCACGTACTATCGGAATGAGACCAAAAACCCAACGAAACCTTTAATGAAGCATGGGAACGTTTTAAAGGACTCCTTCGTCAATGTCCTCACCATGGTTTCTCGGAACTACACCAACTCGATACTTTTTACAATTCTTTGAATTCAAACGATCAAGATGCCTTAGATTCCGCCGCGGGTGGCAATTTAGATGGCAATTTCTTAGACAAAATGCCTCAAGAAGGTTTAGCGATTATTGAAAGCAAGTCAAAAGTTCGTTACTCCAGAAGTCGTGCTAGTGATTCAAGAGTGAGTACGGATGCTCCTATTTTAATTCTTCATATCTTCTTAATAATTTCTTTCGATATGAACAAACTAGCCGCTTCTCTCGAGGATAAGATGACTATCAAGATGAACAAGATGTTGAATGAAATGAAAGCTTTAGTTGTTACTACTCCTGCACCCGTCAAAGCAGTTGAGGAAGTATGTGTTACTTGTGGATCGAATCACAATTTTAACCATTGTCCGTTAACCTGAAGTGGAAACGATTTTCCGTTTTTCAAGAATAATATCCAACATTTTCAACAAACCCGCAGCTGTTGGAAATTTTCTCAAAGAACCACCTTCCAATTGGCAAGTCAAATGAGACAACCGGGTTTCAAGCACCGAATGTCCAAAAACAACCAGAACCGTTATCATGGAACAATTCTAATTTCAACAAAGACCGTGAGGAAACTTTAATCAAAACGTCAAACAACCAAAATCAAGTTTATCAAGCTCCACCATATCAACCACCAATCAATCAAGTTTTACCTTACCAACCTCCAACAAATAGTGTTTTGAAAACGGATTTTGAAAGCTACGTTAAAGCAAATGATGCGATATTAAAGAATGTGCAAAATCAAAATCAAGGATTGCAAAATCAAATGGCAAATGTTACAAGTTTGTTAACAAGCCTTTGCACCAAGTTTGATGATTTAGGCAATACCAACCAACCTTCAAGTTCAAGTTCTTTACCTAGCAATACCATTCCAAACCCAAGAAATGAAGCCAAGGCAATTATAACTCGTAGTGGTGCTTCATACGATGGACCTTTGATTCCACCGCCGGTGGTGGAAAAGGAAAGTGAGGTGACAAAGGATACGGAGCTACCGAGCACCGAAGACATCCAACCTCAATTGGTCCAAGAACAAACCAAAGACAAAGAACCAATCGAAGAGCCTTCTTTCGTTGCTAACAAAGCCAAACCTAATTTACCTTACCCCTCAAGACTTAACAAAGAAAAAATTCGTGAAAAGGATGATATCCTAGCTTCAAAGTTTATGGAAATCTTCCGTAATCTTCACTTTGAGCTAAGTTTCGCGGATGCACTCATTCATATGCCAAAGTTTGCTCCGATGTTCAAAAAAGATGTTAAATAACAAAGACAAGTTGATTGAGTTAACCAAAACACCGTTGAATGAAAATTGTAGTGCGGTTGTCCTTAAAAAGCTTCTGGAAAAGCTAGGTGACCCAGGGTCGATTTCTCATTCCATGTGATTTTTCAGAGTTCGATAGTTACTTAGCTTGCCGATTTAGGTTGCTAGTATCAAATCTCATGCCTTTATCCATCTGGAAAAAGCTTCAACTCTCGGGCCTAACCGAAACAAAAATGGTTTTAGAATTAGCCGACTGTACAATTTCCAAACCAACCGGTGTAGGCAAAAAATGTTTTTGTCAAATTAGGGAGTTTTACTTCCCGCCGACCTTCTGTTGTGCTGATTTTTTATAGCCGATCCTCGAGTACCGTTGATACTCGGGCGACCCTTTCTTAGGACGGCTCATGCTTTAATCGATGTTTACGAAGGAGAGATCACTCTTAGGAATGATGATCAATCATTAACCCTTAAATGTGGTGATGCACCTTCATTTCATACAACAATTCGAATCTTTGAAGAAGATGATCTTATGTTGTACTTGTGAAGAGTACTCACAAGAAGTACTTGGATTTTCCGATTCCGTTGCTTATAACAATCCTTCTCCGTATTGCGATCCGATTGTTTCCACTTCATTCTCAATGCTTACTCTTTCGAGAAAGCGATTTTTTATTTTTTTCTTCTTTTGAAGAAGCCGATGCTTTCATAACTATCGATGACGAGCAAATTCAACAGAAATTGTTGCTACGTACTATGATCCCGAGAGGTGACATTCTTTATTCTCGAAAACGTCTCAACAATGATCCTTACCTCACCAACCAAGAGGATAATTCACCTGGAATTCAAAAGTTCTTAAAGTTGTGAAACCACAGAAGTCTTCAGTCGAATATGCTACTTCTTATGAACCAAAAGTTGAAATTCCAGAAATCGAACTTAAAGAGTTACCTCCGCATCTCGAGTATGCGTTTTTAGAGGAAAATAACAAGCTTCCAGTCTTAATTTCAAACGATTTGAGCCAAGTGAAAGAACCTCACTCATTAACGGTTTTGAAAACGAAAGATAAGTAAAAGAAAATATTTAGTTTTGCAAGAAAATATTCTAAAATTTTAGAAGAAAAAAATCGTATAATCGTCTATAAAAAATCGTACAATCACAAATGACTTTTGAAATACATTTTTTCGTTTATCTAAAAGTACTGCACAGAAAAAAGGACATGAATTTCTCACAAGAGGTATATATAAGATTAAAAAATCATTAAAAGTATATATCTAGAAGTGGTCAGTGAAAGGGTTAAACATGATCACGGATCATATACCTCGTTTAAGGCGACAGATGTAGATCTGATTCAAGATTTCGCCTTTCCCAAAAAACTTGATTGGGAAAAATCTCATACGTTTTACCGGTTATATATACTAACAATATCAATCACGCTTTAGCTTTTATCTTTTCAAAACTAACACAATTACGTTTTAATAACCAAATTAAGTAAACCGAAGAAAGATTAAGTAATAACAAATCAAATAAAGAGAAGAATAAAAGTGTTGTTCCACAAAAATTTACAGACTATGTTTTTAAATTGTTCAAAAGATATGTAGACTGAAATAATCCGAATTCTACAATTTATATTTTTTTCATTGATCTATATAGACTTTTTATCTTAAATTTTTTATAAGCTCAAAAAATATTATATTTATATTACGAAAATGTTTTATTGTCTTATTACATGTATATAGAACATTTATATATTTATGTCAATTCGGTTTTCGGTTCGGTTTACATTTTGGCAAAACCATATATACGCCGAATACCGAATATTTAATTATGTTCGGTCCGGTTTTGAAAATCCGGTTCGTTTACAAATTCGATACGATTTTTATTGGTTCAGTCCGGTTTCGGTATTCGGTTCCTGTGAGTATTACCCGATTCGTAAACACCCCCATAAGAAAATGTTCTAGTTTTTAGAAGTCTTCGGTCTTCTAGTTGAGGAGTTGCTAGTTGAGCCACACAAGTCGATTTTTCCAATAAATGTAAACTAAGAAATCATTATCATACATGTTTTTTTCTGCTAAGGTTATTGAACTTTATTGATAATTGGTCAAAACTATGACAACAAGGAACAGAAGAGATTTAGTTTTGCCTGGAAATAATCTAAAATTTCAAGGAAATGAAAATCGTATAATCATATGTTATTTTGAAATGTAATGAACTTGTTATTTTCTCCTTAGGTACAATTAGTTAATTGCTACACCCCCCCCCCCCCCCCCCCCCCCCCCCACACCCACACACACACACTAAAGTCCAACATTTAACACTCTAAAACTTTACAATCTTTCATTTCTAAGTGATAATACTTGATTTTTCATTCCGGTCCTAGTTTTTATCCTAGTTTTTTTCGCCGTATTCTTATGCTATTGTCGAAATTTTTTTTGCCCCCCACAATCCAATTTCCTGGGTCCGCCACCGGATACAAGAACATTTAACATCGGTTTACAAATAGTTTAATCTATGGCAATAGTTATCCATATCCCCCGATCTATATACTTTACGACTGCAAAGTAACGGGGACAAAATACATCATAGAATTATCAAAGGTAATAGCTTTTTCATATGGTATATGATGACGTATAATATGAGCACCAAACTTACTGGGTTTAGTTCATAATATACGCACATGGGCCCAGGCCCAATACAATAAATAGCCGGACTGCTAAGCCTGACAAGGGTCATGCTCCGGATATTCCAAAGACGCACGTGAGTGTCTTCAAAGCCGCACATGTTGCATCTCCGCGGACAAACACTGACCGCGGAAGAACACTCGCGTCCGCAAACACGATTACACGTGGACCCTTGCCCGACAAGGGACCCACTCCGGCCACCAACAGTTACAAGCGAAATACTAGGAAACCCTAGTATTGGGCTTGCCTATAAATAGGGGTCATTTCACACCCCAAAAAGGTACATTCTGTCTAATCATTAACACATACATATACTCTGACATTCTCTGACAAACATGTATACTTACTCTCACGCCGAAGCTTAATCGTGAGGTCCGCCCTGCGGTAAGGCTAACGGTTTACTCTCATTTGTGCAGATTATCTCTTCATTACTTGGATTAGTACAAGATCTACATCACAGCCCATTCATTGCCCAGCCCAATAAATGATCTAGACCCATATTCACCCCCATACACAGTTTTTGTACTAACAAGTTGGCGTCATCCGTAGGACCCTATATAACTGCGTTCCTTGAAAATACTCACCATGAGCAATCACGAACAACCTACCCCTAGTCATCCCGAGTTTGATGTGCGGAATACGACAGGGAAGAACAAACAAATCCTCCAGGACTCCGTGAGAACTACATCCGATGTAGATCTCGAAGAGGTCTGCGAAAAGCACTATGAGAAACTACTACCAATCATGGCAGATAAGTATGAGTATGAGAAGAGAAAGAAAGAAAAGCTGGAGGAAGTAAAAGCGAGGCTCGACTTTGGCGATGCCCGGAAGAAGAACACTAGGGCACAGGAATCAGCGTATTCTGAGTCCAGGATAGTATCACCAAGAAGACAGAGACGCTCTCGCAGCCCGCGTCACAACCCTAGTGTCTTCACTAGGTTGAGTCGCGAGAGATCAAGATCGCCACAGCATGAATACAAGAATAAGGAAAGAAGAGAGAGCAGAGCACCTGTGTCCAGAACTCTGTGAAAGCAGAAGACGAGAACCTCCGTGCATTTTGATAGCCGTCGGGAAGCTCAATGGTACTACGGAAAATTATCTGAAAGTGAAGAGATAGTGAAAGGCGAGGCATTGGAATCTAAAATTACGAAAGGATAAAAATCCAATGTTGACGATGATTATCTTCTCCCAACCTTGGGTATTTGCTGAGACTAATCCTATCACGGGGGGTCTCGAATCCGTCACTCTATATAATTCGACTCCAAAAACACGAAAGCCTAGTCAATGGAAAACAAATAACGGAACGAAGATCCTGAAAGAGATCACTTGAAATTTTTCCAAGCGCTGCAATAACGGAGAGGTGGCCATGCCAACATGGTGTCACATGTTTGAATTCCACACTCACCGAAAAGCGCCGCGTATGGTTTGATGATCTTCCCCCTGAATCAATAGACAGTTACAATGATCTAAGAGAAGCATTCCTGAAAAACTACCTTCAACAGAAAAAGTGCATCAGAGACCCCATAGTGCTCCACAACATCAAACAAAGAGACGGAGAATCCACAGAAGACTTCATACAAAGGTATAAGTCAAAAGTGGAAAATGTTAAGAGGAGGCCCGATGCATGTGAATCTCCGGATTCGTTCACAGGAATCACAAAGTCTGAGCTCATCAGAATTTCATGAGAAAATTCCAAAAACAGTAGACGAAATGATAGCTGGTTGCCACTCTATTTCTCAGTGCAAGAGCGCCTCAAATCAAGAAAGGAAAAAAGTTCCTCAGGCCTGGAGGCACCCGGAAGGGAATCATAGGCAGAATTTCAAAAAAGGAGGGGGCTTCCGCAGCCTACAAAAACCGAAAGAGAGATTGGTAAATGGTTATAAAGGTGTTGCAAAGTGGAGATTATTCCCGACAAGTTCACGTTCTTCGCACGAAAACTTCGAAGAAATTCTGGCTTGGGGAAAAAGGAAAATTTAAGACCCCACCTCAATAACAACCCCAGGTTAAAAGCGAAACGCAATACAAGATTTGCGAGTTTCACGGCGAAGTGGGGCATCAAAACAGATGAATGCAAAAACCATCTGAGGAAACAAATTGAGGACATGCTCAAAGCCGGGAAACTGTCGCACATAATTCGGGAGCTGAAGCAAAATAGCGGAAAAGAACAGCCGAAAAAGAAAGGTGAAACCTCCAGAAAAGAGAAACCTCAGGCAATCTTAATGATTCAGTCACGGAAAAAACATAAGACAGAGGATAACTCAAAGTTTCATCACCCGAACCACAAAATATCATTCCCGGTCCCTAGGAACGATGAGGGAAGCAGAAGGGCCCCGTAAAATAGAAGCAGAGGTTGAGGGCACCAAGTCACCGCATGTGGTAATGAACGGAGGAGCTTCATGTGAAATACTTTACGAGCACTGCTTTAATCGACTCCGCCCGGAAATAAGAAACCAAATGGACCCGGCCACAACTTCACTAGTAGGGATTCAGCGTGAAATACAATGCCATTAGGGCCAAATACACTCTTGGTGAAGGTCGGGATACGAACATTCAACATCAACATGGATGAACTTTCAGTGGTAAGATCAACGTCTCCGTCAATGGAAGCATGGGAAGACACAGGGTTGCGGAAAATACGCAGTCCCATCAACAACGCACGGAATGATAAAGTTCCCGGTTATGGGAGGAACACTTACGCTAAAAAGTAGTAAAATCATTCCCGTTGAATGCGCAATGATCTCCAGACCAGAAGACCAATCCCCTCCGGTAAACAAAGTAAAAGAGGAAAGGATTAAAGTGGCAACCAATCCGGAACAGACAGTAATGATTGGTTCTAACCTCATGGAAAAAACCAGAAGTAAGTTGTGCAACTTACTTCAACGCAGCATAGATATATTCGCTGGAAGCCCCAACGATATGACGGGCGGTCCAAGGCAGATACGGAACATAAGTTACATGTACGGAAAGGTTGCCAGCTACGGGTTTCGTTAGGCAAAAAGAAAAGAGGCCAACCGCAGAAAAGGAACGTACAATAAAGACGACGATTAGTAACATTAGAAAATCTGGATAATGAGAAAAGTTCATTATCACTGATTGCTCTCCAACCCGTTATGGTAAAGAAGAGCGACCACAGTTGAGAATGTGCGTTGATTTATAAGACCGATTAATAAGGCAGTCCCAAAGCCGGTTAACCCCCTACCGGAAATAGACTGGAAGTCAAATCGTTGTGTATTCCCCTTCAACGGCTTCCGGACGCTACCAGGGGTATCTCCAAATACAAATTGCAAAGGAAGATGAGGAAAAGACCGCGTTCATTACAAACCAAGGTATTTTTTGCTACACAAAAATGCGTTTTGGTCTAAGGAATGCCGGTGCAACTTATCAGCGGCTAGTAGACAAAACATTCTACGGACAGATCGGTAGAAACCTCGAGGTATACATAGATGACTTGGTCATAAAAAGCCGCACGGAGGATGAGATTGCCCGCGACATCGAAGAAACATTTAAGACACTCAGAAAAATCAACATGAAACTGAACCCAAAGAAGTGCACTGATAAGTGTAGAATACACATATCCGTTTTTACCTAAAATAACCCAATTAAACCCAAAACAGACCAAAAATGGCTAAAATATGCTTGTATTTGTGTTTTGTGTATGCATGTAAGGATAATTCAAAAATCACATGAAATCCGTCAAAAACAAGCAAGCACGGACACGAGAACGGAAGAGTGAACAAAGGCCGGAAGCAAAGCTAGGAAAAGTCAAATCCTCAGTCTACTCTAGTCAATCATGGTCAATAAAAGTCAACAAAGCCCACTTTCCTTGTATAACAACCATAAGGGCTAATCTTGCACTTTTCGAAAGTTATTTATAACTAGAAAATGGAAAAAACAATAGGAACACAAGGGCAAATGACAAACTCCCCAAAGTTTAACCAATTAATTGTCACAAATTGGGCGTGAAACGCCCATTTACTGTTCAACATCAACGCAGGAAGAACCTCTCGTCCCTAAACAGTAACCCAGGGTAATCAAGGGGCTTTTGAAAATTAAAGGGAGCATTGTCAATTTCAAGAGCCTCAGTAACAATGGCGAGGTCATATCAGTCAAATCAAGGGTTACTTAAGCTCCCTCTCAATCAAAGGCCATGTCATCAATGGAAGAAGCACAAGGGGTGTGGGTTTTTGTGCTAAAACATTCACAAAAGAAGCACAAATGCATCCAAAAGAGAATGACACGCTGGCAATCCTCAGGTGGCCACAATTTGATCAAACGCCACAAATTGATAGCTCAAAAGATGATTGAAGAAATGATTGGCCAGGATTAAAAGATTGGAAAGCAAGGCAAGAGGGTCTGGAAGCTTCACCAAACACCTATAAATAGGCCTCACTTCTCACACACACACCATCTAGGTTTTTAGTAATTTTTAGTCTAGCTTAAATTCATATTTTTCTTAATGAATTTTCGTTTTTTTTAAGTAATGTAACATAACTTTTAATTAAATGAAAATTTAGTTTAAGTCATTCAAAAGCTCTCGTTTTCTTGTTATTCAAAGCTCTCTTTAATAACCCAAGTTGTCTCAAATAACTAATAAGCTCTAAATAGTCTCTTTCATCTATAAAGCTGAAATAGAGCTTAATCAATTCAGATTTAATCCTTTATAAACCTTAAGACAGTGTAACTTACATTTATCATGGATCTTATTGGAATTGAGCTTTTGGAAGGGGATCTTAACTTGGAAGAGATCCCAAGGACTTTACCCTAGCTTATTAATAAGCTAGGGAGCTTGAAGCTGCCCTATTTGGGAACCTCTTGTTTAGCTAAGGATTTGTATGTTTCTATTCATTTCCCTTATTATTCTAGCTTTAAAAATAGAGATTTCTTGCTTTCTATATTCAGATCGTGCTTATTTGCTTAGTGTTGCTAATTGTGTTTTATTTAGCTAATCTAGTTTCAAAAGTTTATTTGATTTTTATTCTTAGATTTAAAAATAAATAAAAAAGAACATAGTTTTTCATAAAATTGTCTTAAAAACCTCTAAAAAATCGAAATATAGTAAAATACTTAAGGTCTTAGATTATTGGATTATCTTGTTGTTATTTCATGACTTATAAAGTTGTTTTATTCTATTAGTGGCTGTATAAGCATCTGGTATTAAGCACTTGTTTACTAGATTTCAAAGAAGTAGCTTAATCATAAATGTCTTAGTCTTAAAGTGGTGTTTGGTTTAAGCTATTTTGACCTCCCAAAGTCAAAGTCGAAATTGTTTAAGTCAGTTTAGATTTCATTTAAAATCATTAGGCAAAAAGTTCTTATAAGTTAGATCGTGAAATTGAAAAAGTTATGGTTTATTATGTTGATTCTAGCACCAGGGGAACCTTCTTTTGAATTTCACTTGTGCAAATTGTTGATCTAAGTCCTCCAAGGCTTAGATCTTGCTTGAACTTTGTTTATACACTCTATTTGAGTGTGTCTTAGTGCAGGATTTCCCTTAGGAAACCTGCACTTTTGGTTTACATTTGTGCAAAGGGCACCAGTACTAACAACAAGTTAGT
Source organism: Tanacetum coccineum (assembly GCA_026074375.1). Classification (NCBI taxonomy): domain Eukaryota; kingdom Viridiplantae; phylum Streptophyta; class Magnoliopsida; order Asterales; family Asteraceae; genus Tanacetum; species Tanacetum coccineum. Next base: position 10,662 of record BQNB010005882.1, on the reverse strand, counting down.
ACTGCTGGTACTTTACACTACCAGTACTAACTAATAAGTTAGTACTGCTGTCACAAGTTAGTACTGCTACCTTTGGCTTAATTTTTAGTTAAGTAAGAATAGGATTTAGGTGCTTAGATTCAAGTAGGATTAAGTCTAGTTATAGCTTATTATAGATTTAATCTTAGTTAGCATTTTCTAGCTGTTTTCCTAGTTCAATTTAGCTGCCAATTGCACTAGCAGTACTAACAAAAGTTAGTACTGCTGAGTCTTAAGCCCCAATTTAAGACATCAATTTTAGGATTTAATAGCTTATCTTTTAGCATCTTATAGTTTAGTTATAGCTTAATATAGAATAAGTCTTAAATTTCATTTTCTAGCTTATTTACATAGCTTACTTTTGCTGTCAAAAAAAGTTAAAAAGCCAAAAAACAGTACTTAGGAATTTCAGGTTTTTAATTTGTTAATTTAGCTTATGGGTCTAGATTTTATAGCTTAATTAGATAGATTATAAGTAGTTTAATAAGTCCTTAAAGTTTTAGAGTCTAGTTTAGCTTTTTAAGCTTTTAAGCTCATTTGGATTTTGTGCTAAATGCCTTATTTTCTGAGTTTGCTTGTTTCTCCCTCATTTTCAGTAGTCTAAAAGTTCCTTAAGCTCTATTATCTTTTCATTTTTAGGTTAAGCACATCATAAGCTCATTAGAACTTCTTTCCTTTTACATTTTGAACTAGTGTTGAGTTTTTTATAGCTTATTTTCTAAAACCAAGGGTTAACCCCCACTTTCTGAGGTCAGTTCAAAAATAAGCTTTTATTGAGCTTATTTGTTATTTTCAGCCCAAGTAGTTTTTATTAATTTTGCTCCTACTAGCTTCCTTTACAACTTTGCTCTTTTAAGTTTTTAGTGATAAGCACTTTTAGAATTTGAGCTTATAATTGGACTTAGTTTGTTATCGGGGTAGACCCTCAGGGACCATTCCTGTAATTTTTCTGTTTTAGTTGATTTCCAGTTAATCCTTGCCCGTTAAATGTTTTAGCCCGTTAGTCCTTAAGTCTTTTACATAGTTAGTCCCTAAGTTAGTTTTTAATTAGTTTATTGAGTTTTAATTAATAGTTAGGGTTAGATTTTAATTAGTTTAATTAGACTTTAAGCAAAAAGTAAAAATTAGGGCTTTTATTTTTATAAAATTTCTGCACACTTTCTTTATTTAGTGTAATTTTTATAAAATTTTTAGGATTTTATTTTTAAGAGTTTTATTATTATTATAGTTTTTAATTAGTTTAAATCTTAGAAAAAATTATATCTTTTAATCCAAAAAGCCAAGAAAAAATGTTTTTTTCTTTTTCCTAAAATTTTCTTTTGTCCTATCTTAGATTTATAATTTTAGTTTACATTTTTAGGGATTAAAATTTGTTTACTTGTTTATTTGTCATGTTTTAATTATTTCCCGTATTAGTTTAATTGATTAATTGTTTTTTAATTGTCCATTTTAATTGTTGCTTTAAATAATCAAATCATCCATTTGCTCATTCAAATCAGAATCCAAATTAAAACGTGGTTTCAATTTCACTAGTCGTTGGGGAAACGACCTGGGTGATCATACTTACCCTGTTTAATATACGTATTATATATTATACTATATATTTTTTGAGAGTGAATTTTCCTTAGGGAATTTTCTTAATTTCTCTTTTAAAAGTATTATATTTAATATATTTTATAGTATATAAAACTGCAGATCATTCATCTAATCTGTGTTTGGGCATGTCATTTGTTGAAACTCGAAACGGATTACGAAAACTTCAAATAGAGTTATTAGGTTCAGCAACCTGTCTAAATAACCCTTTATTTAAACAATCTTCTAAACCCCTAACAGATGATTTTACTTTATCATCTACTTTTGGGGTGTGAAAAATCTTAAAATCAAATGAGGTTTCCTTATTAACCTTAAACCTATTGAATTCATCCTCTCTTGATTTTTCAGAAATACTGTCAGCTTCAATAACATTAAGAACATTTACTACGCTCACATCTTGGTTTAATATTTCTTTTTTTTTTCTTCATTCGTTCCCTTGACAAACATTTGCTCTTCATTCTGAATGTTACTTTCTCTTGATTTTTCAACAATACAAACAACTTCACTTAATTTTTGAAAATCTTCGTCAATATTGTTTTGTTCTTTGTTTTGAATATCATCATTTATAGATTTTTGAAGAACAATATCAGCTTCGATAACTTTCTGGTTAACCTCTTCTGTCATTTCTTCTTCTGAACTATCTTCTCCATTTTCTTCATCAGTTTCGTTGATAAAATTCTTATCTAATTCTTCTACACCATGGCTGCACTCTCCATCATTATAATTACCCGACATATCATTGAAATTCAAACTATAATCCGTTTCACTAAAATCATTTCCATATTGATTTTCATGATGAATGCTATTATTCTCGATAGCATAAGCAAAATCAGAAAGATCAGTATTTCGAATAATTCCATTATACTTGGCTTTGATATCTTTCAACCTACTACTATTCGGATGATCCACCAAAGTGTTTGAAAACTGAAACTCCAAATCTTCAACAATGAGTTTTAACAACGTCACTTTCTGATCCAGTTTATCCATTTTAGACTCAAACTGTTATAAAAAAAAGAAATGTTAATTTAAACTACAATATATCAATTTTATTTTTTTTCACATGTGAAAATATTAATTCACTAGTTATGTATTATATATTCTTATAACAAATTAATTAGTTATGTATTACATAATTAATTTTCACATGTGAAACTAATGAACAAAATAATAATTAAATAAAAAATTTCACCTGTGAAACTTTTCATAATATCTGATTTCTTAGATGTAAAATTATCAATTAGTTATTTTTAACATAAATCTTTTCACATTATGAAAGTATTAAGCAAGGATATATGTATTACTAAATATTCTTCACATGTAAAAGTACTGAATAGATAATATGTATAACAAAACATTTTTCACATGTGAAAGTACTCATACTCTGTTATTTTTTAAATGCTTTAAAATAGATTAAAATTATAGATAAAAGCAAACCTCTCTTTCCAAAATATCATCACTGGAATCATCTGAATACAAATGCAGCAATCCAAAACCACCATTGCAAATTTCAAAAATCTCCCTCTTTTTGATCAACTCTGTAGACCAATATTTTATAGCAGGTGTTTGCCGAGGAACTGAGATTGAATCGCACTTTGTTGAGAAAAGGTACATTAACTGAAAAATAATAATTAAAAAAATAATTAATATTTTTTGAAATTCTAATATTACATAATATATAAAAAAAACACTAAACAATTACCGTAAGAGCTGTTAG
>BQNB010005881.1:74794-100075 GCA_026074375.1 Tanacetum coccineum | reverse complement strand
ATTATTTTGAGTATTGGGTATAATCGTGGGTATTTGTTTAGGCGTAGTTAGGTTTTAGAACTTCCGGGTATGCCTAAACGTATTTTATTATGAAACGTAAGCATTTTACGTAGCCGATAAAAATAAGATGAACAAAGTTATTAATTATCCTCATAATAATCATATAACACTTGTTTGATGCAAACATTTAATTGTTTAATGCCCGTTTACATTGTATGACCATTTTCAGTTTACGCGATTTAACTTAAAGTTTACGGTTTAAGAGCAAACGCGTAAAACCCTAAAAATAAATTATGAATTTCATAATGTCATACAATGACCTAAAATACGAGGTGTTATAGTCTCGCTTTTACAATTGACGTACAAAAAGTAAATGTAATTCCTCCTCCCAAAGTGAGTTTTGCATATGATTATAGTAAAATGTCCAAAATACCTATCAGTAACAAAAAAGCCGGGAACCTTGAGGAACCAAATAGCAATGCATTTTCGCTTCATTTATAGTTTGATCATTTGACTATATAGATCACTTACAAAATCATCCATCCAAAAAGCCCGTTAAAAACATTCAACTTTTGAAACCTTCACAATAATCCATCTAGCACCTTAACATTTTCCATGTTTACCGATCGAAATTACCCAAAACGGGTCAATTTTAAAAGGTGTTGCGGTTTTAGTAACAATGTTATAAAGTGCGATAAGCAAATTTGAAATGAAGTGAAAGTACATTGCTAACACTTATTTAGAATTAGGCCTTTTCTAGTAAAAGAAAATATGACAATTTTACTGTAATTTCTAAATAAAAAGTGTGACATTGTTTCATCTGACAAAGACTCAAACTTTAAGGTATAAAAGATGAATCTGGTTGACGATACCTTTAAAGCAAAAAACTGCCCTGTCCACTTGTGCTGTACCAATCGAACAATTCCACCGTTTCCCTTTCCAACAACTTTTACCGCATCAAAATCGGCTAAACTTAATTGGTTGTCTGGTGGCTGAACAAAAAATTGATAGAACAGTAAGACAAGGAACTTATACGACAGATGAAATCTTTAATAAGAATATTCTCATCCAGTTATACCACAAACAAGGATATTCTAATTTCTGAGAAACGTTTCTATCTCGTTAAAAAAAACAAGATTCGCTTCAATTCAAGGTTTCATTCTCGACTTTTCCTAATGTAAGTTTTCAGTTTACTACGATTTTGCTGTAACATTTTGTAAGCTTACTTAACTTATATTATTGAATCGGATCTTCTTGACCTCCAAATTCAATGCATTGTTCTTTTTAGCCAAAACTTAATAGTAATAAGCTGTTTATATCAATGTAATTATAATCACAAGTTATAAAGAATTTTCACACCCAAAGGTAAAAACCTTGATCAATATCTTTATTTTCACCCCTCCATCGATTTTTCGGCTTTACTAATGCAGTATACAGATCAAATCGTTTCAAAATAAAAAAACTGAAAAAGATTAACAAAAAGAGATTGTAGATTTAATTTTAAATATAATTGAATCAAATTTAAAATCAAACAAACCTGCCTAAAGATTGTAGATCCATTGTATCTTCATAACCCTAAATTCAATCATCGTATGGTGTCGAGTTATAAATCCTCTGTAATAAAGCCATAAAACCTAATTAGAATATACACACGAACATGATCATGTGATTCAATAACCCAATTCGATGTTTGATCAATTGTTGATCGTTGTTGCTGCAATTTTTTTGTTGTTTGATCTCTAGCTTCAAAACATCAATGGTTTAGATTTATGTGCTTCAATCGATTGTTGCTTCAATCCTTCTTGCTTCACAAAATGATTAAAGGGGCCGGTTTGATTTAGGGATTTCATCTGATTTGATGTAATCAGCTGGTTTTGATTTTTAGGGAGATGATAGAATTTTAGATGATGTGCTGTGAAGGTTGTGTTTGAAAGGGAATGTTTCTGTGTAAATTAAATGCCGGCTTTAGCTTTTAATTTCAGTCGTTGATTATTTTTTATTTTACAAGTGTCATTTTCTTGTAATTTAGAGCCAAGATGATAGTTTCAAAAACCTTTTTTTATATATAGGTTATTATTATTATTATTATATATATGGGGCTAACTATGACTGTATAAACATGATTTAGTGACTGGATGCCGACATTGAGAAGGTTTGAACTCATGACCTATGGTTAAGATGCAAACTTTTTATCCAACTGATCCAACAGCTAACTTGTGTTTTTTATTAAAACCAATAATGATATGGTCTAACGTATGTTATCTATGATACCATGTTGATATTTTTATATTCATTCAAATCCACATGTATCATACGCCTCATTTTTTTAGAAAAACCTTAAACAAACCCCTGATATCCTTAATTCAAAACCTACTCCCTTCTCATTCATTGATATCTTCAGATCATTTGCTGCTGTTATCAGGTTGGTCTTCCTGGGTTTGATTCGATGCCTTCTGCTCTAAATATGTTGACAAAGCATGAACGTGCATCTTACTGTAATCATTATTGGGAAAACCAATTCAAGCAGGTTTGTCAAATCAGTTTTTTAGCCCTTTGATTTGAATTCTACTTGATCTTATGACATTGCATGATCTACGTTATCTATTGTTTTTTGGGCTATGTTGTTTGTGAATGCGTTTTTATCAGCCCAAGTTGATATTTGTTCGCTTTCCTCATTGAAAATTATCATTCTCGTCTGCTCTTTTTGTGCTGAAACATTTTATTTTAAAAATTCATGAAGCAAATTTTTTCTTTTTGTTAATTTATTCTCTCTATTAAATCTTCTCAGTTTTTTGGCTTTGTTTTGATTCTCAATTGTAGATTGCGTGGCTTATCTTGAACAAAGACCACTATACTCTATAATTAACAACCACCATGGAAGGCGAGGTATTGTTCATTGATTTTCCTTTTTATTATTTCTGCTATTAATAATTAATCTTCACGCTATAATGATAAATTGAGATGAGATGAGATATTACACGAGTATTACAAGAAAACCCTAAATAAGATCGGTCTAACGAATCATCTTCAATTTCTTCTTCTCTCTTAAATTTTTCCACAACTACAACTATCATTTGTCCCCACCTCGACAACCGCTACTTATAACCACCATGGAAGCCGAGGCCGAGGTTCATCATCTTGTATATTAATATTATTATAATGATTTATATTTTCTGAATTTAATTCGAATTGCATGCATGCTGGCTACTATGATATGTGTGGACAATAGTACATTGATGATGTCACGTATGTTTGAGGAACAAGCTGACGCTATTAGATTCTATTGTATCGAAAAATTAAATGTATTTTCATCATAAAAATTTCATATAATTTTTCTTTTTGGTTGTTGTTGATTTTGTGTGTTTTTTTTACATTAGGCTAATCTAAAGAATGTTGTCGGCATAGTTTCAATGTCTAGCTATTATCATCGCGTTGCGGTTCAACCCTTAGAGATATTTCAACCATCATGGTTGTCGTTTATGGTTAAGTAGCTTCTTCAATTCAATGCAATCCATTATTAATTGGCTATATATGTTGTATAATATATAATAATTATTATTATTGTTATTAAATCAGGTGATACGCACAATAATATACGATATAATATTCCAAAAGAGCAATTAAGAACTTTCCTAAAGTCTCCCTTAAGAAAAGCTCACTCTAAAAGATATATATAATATATAATACGTATATTTAACCGGGAAGTATGATCACCCGGGTCGTTTCCCCAACGACTTGCGAAATTGAAACCTCGCTTTAGCTCGGATTATGATTTGAATGAGAGAAAGGATATTTTTTAGTATCTATAAAAACAACAATCAAATAAAAGCAATTAAACACTTAAACTAAATAACGGGAACAAATAAAACGCGGCAAATAAGCAAATAAGGCCAAATCAACCCCTAAAAATGCAAACTAAATTTCTAAACCTAAAATAGGACAAAATAAAATTTTAAGAAAAAGAAATATATTTTTTTGATTATTTTTGAATTTATTATGAATTGAAAACTAATTTAATCTAATTAAATCCTAAAAAATATCAAATTAAGTCCTAAAAATTAAGAAAAATGATTTTTAAACTTAGAAAAGTCTAAAATAACATAAAAACTTAGAAAACTATTTTTAACTATTTTTAAAATTAAAATCCTATTTTTAAAATGAAAATTAAAAGCTTAAAAATGAAAATTAAAATCTAAAAGTGTTGAAAATGATTTTTCTGAATGTAAACCTACAAGTACTTTTTATAAAAACTAAAAAAACTATTTATTTTTTGTATTTTCGAAACTTTATTCTATTTTTTATGAATTTTCTAACATTAAAACTACGGGAAATTCCTAGAAAATATAAAGTAGGGGAAAAAATATAAAAAATCAGGGAAAAATCTATGGCACTAGCAGAAATCTATGGAAAAAATAAGAACAATTAGAAAAGCAACTCAAATAAGTCATTCAGAAGGCCTTTAAAGACATACGGCTTTAATAAAAAGCTAAAAAGGAACATGATTACAAAGTAATTAAATGTGGGGAAAGGTGACTGGATGTGCTATTGAAGCAAAGTGTTAAGGCGTGTGTGTTGTGTGCAAGAGGACTTGGGTTTGAGGTCTGGAAACCCGTTTTTGCTATTTTTTTATTTTTGCTTATTTTCAAAAACTGAATGCTAAAACTTATTAAGGATTTTTTTAAGCAACTTTAATGAAAGACATAAGTGAAACCAAAATTGAGCTCACAAAGAGCTTATGAAAGCTGCTGAATCAGAAAGTGGGCTTTTGGTTATTTTTTCTTGTTTGGACATATAAGCTTGCACAGGCTTCATTTTAAGCTCAATTTTTAAACTGAAAACTATTTTGGAAAGCTTATAATGTGCTTAATCTAATTCTAACAAGCTATCTATCTGAGAAGTACTAAAAGATAACTAAAATTGATGATCAAATAGGCAAACTCAGGCACAAACTCAAAAAAAAACACAAAATTCACTTAAGCTAAAAGGCACAATAAGCTATATTAGATTATGAACTTTTGAAAGCTTATTAAACAACTCTTAAACTATGAAACTAAATGATAAAACCTTATCCTATAAGCTAGAAATTTGAATTAAAAAGCTACTCTCTATAACCTACTGTTTTTGGTCCTTTTTAGATTTTTATGATTTTTAAGCTAAAATGCACCTAAGCAATTAAGCTAGAATGTGAAAATTGAGACTTAAACTAAACTAAGCTATCTGAAAACTGAAAGCTACTAAAATTTAAGAGTTTAAAAACAACTAACACCAAGCCAAATTGAAACTTAAAGACAGCAGTAGTAACTTATGTTACTACTGCTGGTGCAAATTGTAAATGTACCAATCTCAAGTGCAGGTAACCAAAGGTGGTTTCTACTACACTTGATTCACTCAATGAGTGCAAATAAACTTGACACAAACAATTTTCAAGTTCCCAAGAGCTTAACTAAAAATTAAGCTAGCACAGATAAGCAACAAAATACCCTGGTGCTGACATAATGAAAATAAGCTCAAACTCTTTGAATATTGAAAACTAACTTATGAAAATTGAATCACTACTAGTCTAACATGAAAACACAACTGACTCATACAAATTGCACAATCTATTTTGACTTTTGATGGTCAATGAGCCCTATTCCAAACACTCCTTAACCTATGACAGATTTTAAAATAGCTTATGAAATTAAGATCTAACAAACTAATCTTAAGTACCAGATGATAATTAGCTTATAATGAGCCTAACAAACATAATTCAACAATTGATTCAGCTAAGTTCTAAGATCTACACTATTTTCTACTATTTTTGGTTTTTTATGACTTTTTAAGACAAAAATGAAGAAAACTAAGATTTATAACTATTAAGCTAAAAACAGATGTAAATTAATAACTAATAAGCACAATGAAATAATTATAAGCACAATTAAGCAGATAGAATAAGCAAATAAGCAAATCTAACTAATGAACTATTATTGAACTAAATATTAAAGAACATGAGAATTTAAATGAAAACTTACTTTAGCTTCAGCTAAACAGAAGCACAAACTCAATTAACAGCTACAAGCTCTAGCTTATCCTATTGGATAAGCTAGTATAAGTCCTTGGAGACCCTTCCATGATAGGTCTCCCTTCCAAAGCTTAATAAGTCCAAAAGTCAAGGTAAGGTAAATTTTAAACTGATTTTAGATGTTTAGGTATGATTAGGACTGAATTAAGCTCAAATCCAAGCTTATAGACTTGGATGAGCTAATATGAGCTTATTGAGAGCTTATGAATCATAACTCAAATATCTAAAGTAAATTTAGAGCTTATCACTAAGGATTAATAAGAAAAGGTAAATTTCATTAACTGAAAAGAGTGATTACATTACTTAAAAGAAATTACAACTGATTTTAAGTAAAATTACAATAAAATTCTAAAAGCTACACTAGGTGAAAAACTAGAAAAGAAAAGAGAGCCCCTAAATGTGTGTGAGTGTGTGCTATTTATAGCAATCTGAGGAAGCTTCTAGGAGTGCCTTCTTGCCCACGCTCCTCTTGATCCTACCCGTACAATCTTCCAATCATTGGGAGCTCATTATTAGCCGTTAGATCACTAGGTAGCTCACACGGATTGCCAGCGTGGCAATCCGTGATTGAGACACCTTGTGTTTCTTTTAGGCATAATTTAGTGTAAAAATTGAGTCCCCTTGTGCTTCTTTGCCATAGCCACGTGTAAACCTTTGCTTGTGAGCCAATGAGAGTGCTTTGATTTGACTTAATTATCCCTGCCATTGTGTTCATTGTCCCATGAATTGTCCTTTTTGACCTCCAATTGGTAAAAGCCCTCTCATTTGACTGCGTAGTGAATTTTGGGACGAAGGATGAATAGTAACCACTTTGGCGCCTTTTTTTCTAACTGAACAGGGTAAAACAGATTTGAATTTTAGGCTTATTGCACTTTCAGTCCCTGTGGTTGATTGTTACTAGAGTAGTGTAAAAGGTACTTTCATAATTGGCAACTTAAGTCCCTGTGGTTTATAAAAATGGGTAATGGGCTAAGGGTAATGGGCTTTTGGTTATGGGCTTGATATCCGGGTATGAGAATTAGGGTTTAATAGGCCCATTAGACCTTAGGGACTAATTGTGTAAATTTTGAAACTTGGAGGGTTGATTTGAAACATTTTGGGGTTTTGTCTTCTTTTGTGAGTGACTTCTGTTGACCAAGGTTGACTTTTTCTGGCTTTGGCTTTGAATTTCTGGCTTCTCTTGTACTCTTCTGATTCCCGTGTCCGTGTTTGCCCGTTTTTGACGGTTTTCATGTGATATTTATCTTATCCATACCTGCATACACAAAACACAAAAACAAGTATATTTTTGCCATTTTTAGTCTGTTTTGGGTCATTTAGGGTCATATTTGGTATAAACGGATTTGTGTATTTTACACTTATCATTGCACAACGGTAGAGTTCCAGCATACTCCTTCCTTTCATCGGACCCAGTGGTATAAGCTATAGCCACACCTTGCTTCTTGGGAGGTTGTTGTTGAGCTTGGTTGTTGTTATCAAGTTTCCTCTTATTCTCAGCTTGATATTCAGCAAGTGTGCTGATCTTTTTGTCCATCAGTTCAGTTGCAAATTCAATTGCATCTTGCATTGTCTTAGGCTTAGATGCCATCACACTTCCATGAATCATGTTGGGCAAACCACCAACATACTTCTCAATCTCATCCGATTCTTCAGGGAACATTCTTGAACACATTAGTGACAATTCCTAAAAACGTTGGTTATAGCGTACCACATCGGTACCTTTAACCTTCATGTTCCACATCTCAATCTCAAGCTTCTTAATCTCGCCCCTTGGGTAGTACTTGTCTGTCATCATCTTTTTCAATGTTTTCCATGACATTGCATATGCAACATCATGAGTGACAGTCTTAACGTGGGAGTTCCACTACGTAAGAGCAATTCCTTGTAGAGTACAAGTTGCAAACTTGATTTGACATGCGACTGTAAAATTGCTGATATGGAATACAGTTTCCATCTTTTCGAATCACTGCATAAGACCCACAACACCTTCAGTACCCTTAAAGTTCAGGGGTTGACATTTTAGGAAGTCAGTGTAGGTACACTCTCGAGCAACAAGCGCTTGCCTTCTTACACCAGTTACTGTATCATGGCTGTCATCGCCATTCCTGCTTCTATCTGCATCCCGTTCTGCCAATGCATCAGCAACGCCTCGGGCTATCAGTGCCTTAAGCTGAGCATCGGTTATAGGGGTGGTGGTGGTGGTTGTTGTGGTGGATCTTCTCTTTGGTGCCATTATCTTCAAAATAAGAGGAGTAATAAAATTAGTCTAGTTCAAAAATTCGTGCTCCAAAGGTGAAATGTTGCGAGATAATATGTTAAAGTTGTGTAAGGGTTTTTAGACCATCATGTTATTCGTAATGTCTTGAGAAATGTTCTAGTATTTATATAGATAACTCCTATTTATAAACAAGTGTATAAAATTACTTAGGAGTAAGATATGCCGGTAGTCCTCTATATAATAATATTATATACTACTCGTCTCTTATATATATATATATATATTAATATATATATATATATATATATGGATAAACTTCCTGCTAATATTAGCACGATGATGTTCAAGAATTACGTTAACATCCTTCTTTTCCAAACGCACGACTACCATAGACACCATTAGTGCATACCACAACCTCATACAATCACGGCTTACCAAGAAAACCCTAAAAGAGTTTGAAAGAATTCGTACCAAGCCAAACAACCAAATCGTATGATCTATCCAAAGACAATACAAAGAACAAAATGAAGTTCATCTACCAATACTAACTTCTACACGAATCCAAGAAAAATTAAAATCCCAAAGTTTAGAGTTTAGGGTTTTGGTTTAAAACCTTGTATATCCTAGATCAAGAACCACCAGGCTCTGATACCAATTGTGGAGTTTATTAGAACTCCTTAGATCGTTTATAACTCAAGATTGTTTAGATCTCATCTAGGATTAACAATAACAAAGTTCATAGAATATGTAATGCGGAATTAACATAAGAACAATTTAATTTAACAAGGTTTTTCACATACAAACATACAAGCCCTAATTCTATGTGATCAATATAGAACAGTTACCTACCTGTAACAGGGTCAAAGACATTGAGGCTAAAACCATTAGACGTCCATATCTTCCTATAGGATACACACACACACATTTTTCTGGTGTTTACACAAACTGACACACCTAAAACAATGTCTATGGATCTCTTTATATAATAGAGTCTATAAGACTTACAAGGAAAACTAATTGTATTAGGAAACTAAATCTTCCTAATCTTTATCTTCATATCTTTGACCAAATCTTCTAAAATTTTCATGTACTCCTACATCTTGTAGAATTCCATAATATCGACTTTGATCCTTTTGTTTCATTCTTTTTTCATTGTTTTGTATAATCATTGTTTTGTATCATCAAATCAATATAATTCCCAACAGAAATGTTCTAGTATTTACATAGATAACTCCTATATAAACAAGTGTAAAATATACTTAGGAGAAGATAAGTGTGTATATATATATACATATAAATCATGAGTAGTAATATACATAATGCAATATAAACACGTATATTAATCATGTAAGCATCTAGTATGACCAACTAATGCAAATAAATAGTGTATGCATGTCTCGTGAAAAACTTTTGTATGATGCAATGTTTGAAAATGGTTTACCTAATTATCTATAACCTTGGCTCTAGATACCAATCTGTAACACCCCCAAAATAGGTCGCAGTGGAAATATGTCCGGGAGCATTACTTTATAATACCATTGCACAAGACATGAAAGAATGACCTCTAAACGTGTCGTTTGAAAAGTAATCTTGTATTGTTTAGACTTCAATGCACATCAAGTAAGCCAATTATCTAATTCACCTGAGAAAAACATGCTTAAAATGTGTCAACATAAAGTTGGTGAGTTCATAGGTTTGTTTAACTATAAATGTTGAACCAAAGATTTGTAGAGTATGTATGACCATTTCAACCCCTATAATTGTCACAAAAATGTACGTATGAAAGTTGGACCGTACATGTTCAAAGTATGCATGATAATTGAAAATATCACGAAATGTTTCAAGTATGTATTGCCAAATGAGTGATTACGATTACTCTAAATTCATGAAACTAAGGCTCAGACTTGTATGCCACTTTATTCAAGGCACAATAAATGTTCATGTTCATGTTCATGTAAATGTCGTTCTTTGCTCCGACATGGTATAACGTTCGTTGGCTCGGTAATGTCGACACCAGTGATAGCTAATCACCCGAACGAGGTTGTCTTACCCTAACAGATCTATTTTATAACATTCGCGTCTACCAACTTGTAGTTAACAGTTCAATCTGCGTAAGCTAATCTGTAATTATTTGAGTGAAAGTCAAATATGTGTTTGCGTCCAAAAATGAAATCAAGTATTGTATCTCATCGTGAGATATGTAAATGTGTATGTAAATCAATTTGTAAACGAGTTGTAATTGAACATGTAATGAATTTGAATCAACCATGTAAATGAATTTGTAAACAAGCATGTTCTCACCCCAAAAATATATGTAAAACAAGTAAAACATGAGGCTATAAAATCACCTCTATGTAACAGCAAGATAATATCAAATAAGTAAACCCGTCACAAGAATGATCGAATGCAACCTAATTTATTATAGGCTGTATAAGTATAATGTGTTTAATAAAATACGGCATCACAAGTTATAGCGTTACATCACCATCTAATACTCGTTGATTAATTACAAGAATGAAACGATATTTAAATCGTATTTGTTAAATAATAACCATGTATTTGTACTTTTATAATCGTATAAATGGTTCAATCGTCTTTGTAAAATAATATTTATAAAGTTAAAATCATGTATAAATATTATATAAGTGATTCTACAATGTTTCGTAAAATTTTATAAAAAAAACGAACCAACACTATTCATATCAGAAAATAGTGCACAAGTATAAAATAGTGTGTATCTTTCTCGTTTTAACTCTGTTTAATACGTTCTTTATGTCCAAGGTTTCGTATTAACAAAATCTATCAAAATATTAAATTTATTATATTTTTATTACTGATGAATAGTAACTTTTTACTGTTTATAATTTATATAAAACTATTTTTATATATTTAATTATCGTAATCTCGTAAAAGTCATATCTTACTCATTTTAATTCCGTTTTAGTGATTCTTTCGAGCACGCCTTCTTAATTACAAGTTATATTTAAATAAAATATTTTCCAAAAAGTTTATGAAATGAACAGTATTTTATTTTTATAAAAGCATTTATTATTGTAAACTTGCAAATGGTGTAACTTCTTCGTTATAGCTCGGATTTTTGAGTTTTTTATATGCTTACGATCCTCATAACATGTAGTATTTTAATAAAATATAAAATAAATGTTTTATTTTCCAATTTTGATCAGAAGGTTTGAGTTTTTTACATAAAAAGTGTTTAAACTTATTTTTATAAACTTTTTGGCATAAATGTATTACTACAAGTCCTCTACCATATTTTATACCACAACTCTTATATGTTTTAAGTCCTCTAGTCCATCATTTGTCGAAGTAATGTCCATGATAATCTCTTTACATATATGTAACTTTGTATTTAAACTTTCAACAAGTATTTTATCCATGAAGTTTATAAGTTAAACCATACTTATAATAGCGTGTTCTTTGTATTTTAAGTATTATTTCACTACAAACATACATAGTTTGAATATCATATATGTACACTTTATTTTGTAAGCTCATGACAACAAAACCCTAAGTGGTGATTAACAAGATAACTTGAATGCAAAATATGTAAGTAAAGTATTGAAAAAGATTAAGGTTTAGAAGACCTTAGGCAAGAGTGTAGGATGATGAAGATCACTATATCAACCTTAAAGATCAAAACCCAAATGAAACCCTAGTGATGAAAACCCTAACTTTGATCTTGTTTACCATTTGCTAAAATGATTACCCAAGCTTCCAAAACACTTCCAAACACCTTAGAATATACCCTAGATTACTTGTATGCTTGCTAGAAGGAAAATTTATGGTTTGTTTTTGTGTTTTTATATGAGTCGTGGCTAGGGAGAAGAAACAAAGAGATGAGAGAGTTTTCTAGTGAATAAAGTGTATGGATGAATGATAACTTAGTATAACCTTTCTTATATATGCATTATGTGGTCAAAGACACTATTAGGAAGACCATGACCAAGTTACAAGATGAGTAAAACAAGGAAAAGTGGTCAAGATTGCTAGCTACATTTTCTAGTCCTCATGTGTGCTGTTTTGAAATAAGACTAAGTAATTTGTATGCTCTTTGTCCCCCCTTGGCTGCGTTTTTGTGGTGATATAGATATGATTTATGAAATTTTTTGGTATTGGTATAATAGTGGGTATTTGTTAAGGTATAGATAGGTATAGATACTTCCGGGTATGCCTAAACGTATTTTATTGCGAAACATAAACGTTTTACGTAACCAATAAAAATAAAACATAAAAAGTTGATTATTACTTTCGTAAAAATAATATAATGCTTGCTTGACATAAACTTTAATTTGTTTGGTGCCCGTTTACGTTGAATGATGATTTTTAGTTTACGCGATTTAACTTAACGATTAAAATTAAAAGTAAATGCGTAGAAGTTTAAAATAAATAGTTGAATATTTATTGACGTAACAAGATGTTAAAAATGTGAATTGTTACAAATTCAAATGCGAATTAAAAAGCTTCCAATATGATCATGGCGGTGAGTTCGATAACAACCGACTTCACACCCTCTTTGCCAAACATGGCATTCAACTTAGATTCTTTTGCCCAAAAACATCCCAACAAAATGGCAAGGCGGAACGAATGATACGAACAATCAACAATATCATTCGCACTTTACTTTTTCAAGCACACCTTCCCCCAACCTTTGGGTCGAGGCTCTCCATATGGCCACCTATCTACTCAACCTTCTACCCTCTTCCGCAATTCACGATGAAATACCCTATACTCGCCTTTTTAACAAACCACCCGATTACTCTCGCCTACGAATATTCGAGTGTCTATTTCTACCCTCACCTTCACTCCCCACACAAACTTGCTCCACGAGCCACTCCTTGTATATTTTTGGGCTACCCCGCTTACCATCGTGGTTTTCAATGCCTAGACTTCGAAACAAATAAAATTATCCTCTCTAGACACGTCACTTTTGATGAAACCTGATTTTCATACCGTTCTATGACACCCTCCTCCCCACCTTCTTACACCTTCCTTGACCCTATACCTTCCCCCTCTTAAACACCCTCGCATCATCCCATATACTTCCTTTAACTCACGAAACGACTCAGCCTAACAATATGGCCATCCCTAATGCGAAGCCCAACACCCCATACGTCCCAACACCCTAAGGCCTAACTCCTACCAACCCATCACCTTCACCTCAGTCCACCCTCTCAACTTCGATAGCCCACAACCACGTCAGCAGTCCATCTACTTCGGCCCATCAAACCAGTCAACTACCACCACCAACTTTCGATTTTCCAAATCCCCAGCCAAACACCAAAACTGTACACGAACCTCCTCGTACTCATCCCATGATCACTCAGTCGTAATCAATCATTGTCAAACATATCAATCGCTTGTCTCTGCATACTTTTTCTATTTCTCATATCCCTAAAAATCTGTCTCACGCCTTAAAGAACACAAACTGGCATAATGCTATGTATGATGAATATAATGCGTTGGTTAAAAATGGCACTTGGTTACTTGTACCAAGGGCCGCAGGTGTTAATATGGTTCGCTCCATGTGGTTGTTTAAGCATAAGTTTCATGCTGATGGGAATTTAAGCCGCTATAAGGCTCGTTTAGTTGCTAACGGTAGTAGTCAGCAACTAGTTGTTGATTTTGATGAGACTTTTAATTTGGTCGTTAAACCGGCTATCATTCGCACGGTCCTTAGCCTTGTCGTATCTCGTCAGTGGCCTATACACCAACTTGATGTTAAGAATGATTTTCTTAACGGTGACTCATCTAAGACTATGTACATGCATCAGCCTCCTGGTTTTGTTGACAATCAGTATCCTCATCATGTTTGTCTTTTACAGAGATCTTTATATGGACTGAAACAAGTACCCCTTGCTTGGTTTCAGCAGTTTGCAGGTTATGCCACACGAGCTGGATTTTATCATAGGCGATGCGATTCCTCATTGTTTATCTATAGACATGGTTCTCAGGTTGCTTACTTACTTATTTATGTGGATGACATCATTCTCACAGCTTCCTGTCCAACCCTACTTCAGCAGATTATAGGTTCTCTAAATAACGAGTTTGACATGACTAATCTTGGGGCGGTTAATTTCTTTCTTGGTATTTTTACTGATCGTACTCCTACACGTTTGTTTTTATCACAAAAGAAGTATGCTCTACAGCTCCTTGAGCGTGCTTACATGGTTACTTGTAACCCTTCTCGGACACCCTTTGATACAGAGTCTAAACTGGGTCCGGAAAGTGCTCCTGTTCATGATCTAATTCTATATCGTAGCCTTGCAGGGGGGCTTTAGTATTTTACTTTCACACGTCCAGATTTGTCTTATGCAGTTCAGCAGATTTGCCTTTATATGCATGATCAGAGAGAGCCACATTTAGCTTCTCTCAAGCGTAGCTTGCGATATGTTCAGGGTACTTTGGATTTAGGCCTTCACTTATATGTGTCCTCCACTACCTCTCTGGTTGGCTATACTGATGCTGATTGGGCGGGTTGTCCATCTACACGCAGGTCTACCTCAGGTTATTGTGTCTTTTTGGGTGATAACTTATTATCTTGGTCTGCTAAACAACAACACACTCTTTCATGCTTTAGTGCCGAAGCTGAATATCGGGTTGTTGCTAACGTTGTAGCAGAAACTGCATGGCTTTGTAATCTTCTTCGTGAGTTACACTCTCCTTTGTTGACTGCAACTCTTGTCTACTGTGATAACGTTAGTGCTGTTTATATGTCTGCCAACCCTGTTCAACATCAACGGATGAAACACATTGAGATCGACATTTATTTTGTTCGAGATATGGTTACCGCTGGTCAAGTTAGAGTTCTACGCGTGCCCTCTCGTTTCCAATATGCCGATATTTTCACCAAGGAACTGCGTTCCGCATTGTTTGAAGAATTTCGATCCAGTTTGAGTGTACGGCATCCTCCCGCTCCAACTGCGGGGGCGTATTAGTCAATATATTTGATTGGCTTTTTTTCATTATTAGTTGGTTTATTTTTGGATGTTTTGTTAATCATGAGTTATCATTAGGTGTTTGATAGTTATCTTTGGCTCAAGCCTATCCTTTTGTAATCTATATATACTGTGTATATTTGTGACAATTAATCAAGGAAAATCATAACCTTCTTCATTTATATCATATATATAATCTATACTACTTTATAATGGAGATTTCACATATTCTTGAAAAGAGTAGGAATTGAAAAGTTGAAATCTATTTAAGGAAATATGTCAAAGCCATAAAAAACGTTTTCAACCATTTTATATAATTTGCCAAAATGTTTTCAACACATTAAAAAAGTTTTCAACCATGTTAATTGTAAATTTCATTTAATGCTAATTGTATAGCCTCATGCCTATATAAATTTATTATACCCATGACACAATTCTCATTCACTCCTCTCTCTTTTCTAACCACCCTCGGCTGCCCCCACCACCATCGGTTGCCGCCCCACCGTCGCTGGCTTCCGCCGCTCGCCACCGTCGCTAAAATGTTTTTAGGTATTTTTTTAATATTTTAATATATAAAATTATATGATTTTGCATGTTTTGAGGGTTTTTTGTTATATATTTTGAAGGTTTATGTTTTCAAATGTTTTTTTATAGATGGAACGAGTGTTATGATAATGAAGATGAACTACAATCATTTAGGCATAAGGCACGACAACAAAATAAAGTATACGATGAACGTGAAGAAAGCTGTTGGATTCTGCATCTTCGCACTGGTATATTCTATCTGAAAGGTCATGAATGGTCCCTTTAAGTACCTATCTATTTCAGTAACGGCTCCTAAATTAATTGTAAAGATTGTTTATGTTACAAAATATTACATAATTAGTCCATGTTAGTTACTCCCTCCGTCCCAAAATTATTGTCTCCCGACAAAAAATTTGCACAGCGGAATAATAACATAGAATCAAAGTTACTTCAAGGTTTTTCTTTTATTCATCATAGCCCCAAATACTATTTGATCAGAATAGACCGGTTACTCTAACTAGTAACAGGGATTTACAATCCTTGAGGCTAAACTATAGACGTCTACAATTATCGACTAACTAACTAAACGTATACACACAACACGTATTTCCTTTTAGTCACTCTCATGAACACACACATATCTTGATGCTTAAAACAATATGTCTGACATCTTTTTTTTGATAGCATAAGGAGTTAAGGCTTACATGGAAACTATTAAAAAATATTAATGAGTAAATCAATTAAATATTCATCTTTATCTCTTCATCTTTATCTCTTTTTGACCAAATCTTTATTTTCTTCTACATCTTGTAGAATCCCACAATGAAGACTTTGGTCCTTTTGTTTCCATCTTGTTTCATTCGTGTTTTATCTTATCAACTCAAATATAATTCCCAACAAAATCCCCAGCCAAACACCGAAACTATACACGAACCTCCTCGTACTCATCCCATGATCACTCGGTCGCAATCAAGCATTGTCAAACCTATCGACTCAGCTAGAATGGGGTAGTTACGCCATCGTCTAAACCTGCATTTTATGGGCTAGCAATAAATAACAGATATGGACAAATATGGCTTTGTCATTTGATGAGGTGTCATTTTATACGCTTTTTTGGGGTCGTTTAACCCCTAATATCGTGTGTTTATGCCCAAAATAGGTACTTAATCGTTCCTTTTCAGGTATTTCTCATTTGGATGACATTTGGATGAATTACACGTGACTTGGGCTCATTTGGAGAAGAAACGGACGAGATTATGAACCAACACCAAGACTCTTGAAGATTTGTGCTCACAGAGCCTAGAGACCGCGTCGCATCTCATACACGACGTCGTCACACTTCATCTAGTGACGACATCACATATCTCATGACGGCGTCAGCCTGTACCGACTCAAAACGCAGATCTAGAAGATTCATTTTACGACGGCGTCACAGTTATAGCGCGACGCCGTCACGTCGATTTTCTTATATATACAAACCCGAATTTAGGGTTTTAAGTGTTTAACTTTAGAATAAAAAGAGGGTACGAACCCTATTTCATTTAGCAGCTGTAGAAGATGATTTTAGGGTCTAAAAACCCTACTGTAACTCTTCCAATTCATGTTTTAATAAAGTAAGGTTTACTTAATCATTCAATATGTCTATGTGTTGTTTGATTCGTTGTTCTTGATTTATTCTTAACATGCTCGGCTAAACCTATCATTGTGTTTATTTATGATTGTATGAAACCTAGAATGTAGATCTTAGTGATGTTGCCTATTGTGATGGACGTGCACGTTAGGTCTTAAAAAATTAGCTTTTGTCTGTATCGCTGTTGATATATCTAAGGAAACGTGATTGTGTAGAAAGGATACCATCGGGTAACAGTCTTCATACTACCTTGCCCCCTAATATGGTTGATCCACTTTTAATGTATTTCACATGCACTTAGTAAACTCCTAGGGGCCGTGTAATAGTCTTCATACTACCTTGCATGTGCGTTGCTCTAGCGGCATACTAAGTAGACGGCGGGTTCGTGTAATTCGTTCATGCTTTAGGAAATAATTACATAGATCATCACAAGTGTGACAAGGCAACAACACTAGGAGAAGCAATCTAGGGAGTAATACATGATTAAATAGACACAATCTTTTATCTTATTGTTATCACCATTAGTTTAGATTATTATTTAGTTTAATAGCTAAAACCAAACCACTCTCTCAATTATATGATTTTACCTGCTTTCATAAAATACAAAAATACAAAAAGAATCTTCCCTCAACCCTTAGAATTCTGTTAGACCGTGATCAAGCCTTCCCAACCTATTCCTCGAGTGAACGATAAACAACCCCGAGTCTTGCCCATACTACACTACAACGAATAGGTGCACTGCCTAGGGAGTTGTAAAACTTCTCGTGTAGAAGTCATACGACAACAGCACATCAAGTTTTTGGCGTCGCCGCCTGGGGAATAGTTAGGTATTGATCATAGTTTAGCTTAGTTCTATTTTCTTGAATCCTTTCAAGTAAGAATTTAATTCCCGCATATTAGCTTTCTTGTAGCCTATCTTTTCTTCGTGTTAATTGTTTCGTAACCTATTCTCGTCAACCACCATGGGAGAAGAGAATCCTATCCGTACTCTAGGAGATTACTCCAGACCATGCCACGAGGGCTATAGGAATACCATCGAGCTCCCCGAAGGGAACAACGTAGTACCTCTTCGATCCAACACCATCCGGTTGGTGCAAAACGGATACTCATTCCATGGACTATGGTCCGAGGATCCAAATCAACACCTCAAGGAATTCCTTAAACTTGTGGACTCACTTGACCTTGACGATGAAATCAGGGAAAGAACACGCTTGTGTTTATTTCAATTTTCCCTACGCGATCAAGCTAGCAATTGGCTTGAACGCCTTCCAATAGGATCCATCTCCACATGGGAGGATCTTACAACCCGATTCCTTGCTCAATTCTTTCCACCGAGAAGGACCACAAAACTTCGCAACGATATCCTGATGTTCCAACAACATCATGGAGAATCTTTATCTAAAGCATGGACTCGTTTCAAGGACTTACTCCAAAAAGTCCTTCATAATGGCATCGATCTTTGGCTCCAAGTCCAAATTTTGTATGACCATGTTAATCCCATCACAAGATGAACCATTGACCAATCGGCCAGTGGTAAGCTTTGTGACCTTAACCCCAAAGAATCCTGGGCAATATTAAAGGACCTCGCCCTCTATGACAATGAAAGTTGGAACGACCCAAGGGATTTCGTTAAGCTAGTCAAGGCAATCGCATTGCCTTAAGATGTCCTGAGTACATCCGACCGCTGTCTAATCAAGCTCAAAAATTAAGTTCAACGCTTGATGGAAGCTCATCTTGCTCCGACAAAACCTACCCAAGTAAACAAAATCACTACCTTATGTGATATCAACAGTGGTCCCCACGACACTCAACATTGCATGGAGAACCCCAAACAAGCCTTCGTTGAATACACATCCTCGCGTATCGATAAAGCGGGAGGTAAGTGGTATACCTTTAAGCCCGAGCAAAACAATCTTGGTGACACCTATAATCCGTCATGGAGTAGTCACCCGAACCTAAGGTGGAGACAACCTCAAAACTCCCAAAATAATTTTTCAAACCCATTTAACCGGTTCCAAACCAACAGTTCGATCCTGAACCGTTCCTTCAACAACCGTCCCTAAAATTTTAACAATCAATCAAATATAGAAGGACTGGTTTCCGAATTCATGGCATCTCAAGACGCTAAACTATCCAAGTTTGAAACCGATTTCAAACAACAGTAAAGCGAGATGACCAACAAAATTGACACCGTGTTAAAGGCCATCACCGACCAAATAACACACTCTAGCCGATTTAGGGTCATGCGTAAACATAATCCCGCTTTTAAAAAAAAAAAAAAAAAAAAAAAAAAAAAAAAAAAAAACAAAAACAAAAAAAAAATAAAAAAAAAAAAAAAAAAAAAAAAAAAAAAAAAAAAAAAAAAAAAAAAAAAAAAAAAAAAAAAAAAAAAAAAAAAAAAAAAAAAAAAAAAAAAAAAAAAAAAAAAAAAAAAAAAAAAAAAAAATTAAATTAAAAAAAAAAAAAAAAAAAAAAAAAAAAAAAAAAAAAAAAAAAAAAAAAAAAAAAAAAAAAAAAAATAAAAAAAAAAAAACTTTTAAAAAAAAAAAAAAAAAAAAAAAAAAAAAAAAAAAAAAAAAAATAAAAAAAAAAAAAAAAAAAAAAAAAAAAAAAAAAAAAAAAAAAAAAAACAAAAAAAAAAAAAAAAAAAATAAAAAAGAAAAAAATAAAAAAAAAAAAAAAAAAAAAAAAAAAAAAAAAAAAAAAAAAAAAAAAAAAAAAAAAAAAAAAAATTTTAAAAAAAAAAAAAAAAAAAAAAAAAAAAAAAAAAAAAAAAAAAAAAAAAAAAAAAAAAAAAAAAAAAAAAAAAAAAAAAAAAAAAAAATATAAAAAAAAAAAAAAAATAAAAAAAAAAAAAAAAAAACCTCTTCAAAAAGCTTAACATAGGATTATTAGAAGATATTGATCACATCTTTGGATTGGCTGACGGAACTAAATCCTACCCTGCCGGGATCGTTAAAGACGTAGAAGTCCATATAGGAAAACTAAAACTATTAAATGACTTCTACGTACTCGATATGAAAAAGGACCCCGATACCCCTTTACTTGTAGGAAGAGGATTCCTAGCTACCTCCAACGCAGTTATTGATTGTAGGATGACTAAAATAGCGGTAGGAGAAGGAATCACTAGGTCAATATTCAGTGTAAAAGGAATAGAGTTAGGTGAGGAGGAAGCACCTTATTGGACCACACTTGGAAAAAGGGAATCCTATAAACCTCGACTTAGCACGGATGGAATAGGCGCAAAACCCCCTTACTATGCCAGAAAAGACTTCATAGCCTGCCACTTGCCCGGGGAATGGGAAATTTCTAGAGATGCCGAGCTCAATCCTTTTAAGGATACCTTAGTGTTTAGAAGAATGGTAGAGTTTCTGGGAGCCATACCCATTAACCTTAAGTGTAACATGTGGGAATCAGAGGACCTAATTGAAAAACCAATTGACTGGAGCAAACCACCCAAAAACGGAGACAGGACATGGCATGCTAAAATTAGAATAACCGACCTGATGGAGAGGAATTCACCAAAACCCTTCAATCAATTCCCACCACTAGGAATCTCTCCGAAAGAGAAAATCCAAGGGAGATCATCAACTTGGACCACTTCTACGACACGTAATGTAACTTAGAGTCTAGCTACAAGACTCATTAATAAAGAAAAGCTCTTCTTGGGAGGCAACCCAATTTACTTTTCCCGCATATTAGGAGCGTCATGTATGTTTTATTCTTCATAGTTTGTTTTATTATGTTTGAATTATCTTGTAAACATGCTTTGTATTGTTTTTAAACACTCGCTTAATTTCAATCAAAGGTATTTTGCAAACAATAAGTGTAGGGGAATCTATCCGGCTTTTGAGCCATATTCAAACATGTTTAATGAATTGTTTAGAATAATTTGCGTCAGTATCGAGTCATATGATTGAATTGTTAAATCTCAGGTTTTGTACAGACAATTACACAGGAACTAACGTATGGAATCAAGTGCAGGAAATTTTTCATCAAAAACAAAAATTTTGTTTTCACAGACGGTGGAGACAGCGTCACGATTAAAACGCGACATCGTCGCCACGACACCTGCGACAGGGTCACACCAACCCCGACGGCGTCAAACGCCCAGGTCCAGAAAACTTAAAAGTTTTTAATTATTTTTGAAAATAAAACTTGTGCAACATTTAATATATGTATCCTTCTGTATAAACCTGCAAAACCTGATTAGATTAACAATTCTTTCATCCTATCTATCGAGTCGAACCCTAAATTCATATTGTATATTTGTAAATCGCACATTTTATGCTTGGTATAGTTTTCTCTGTCTTTGATTACAGGTTAAATTTGATGAGAAGACACTTGGAAGTTCTTAGGAAGTTTCATTAGATGGTTCTCGGAGGACGATCTAACCAGTTATCGCATGTTTCTTCTCCATTATTGAGTAAACCAGGGGAGTACTAGTTTCTTTTATTTGTTTTCTTTTCCCTTTATCTGTTTTAACGGGTACTTCCAGAGAACATTGGGGACAATGTTCAAAATAAGTGTAGGGGAAAATAAGCCTTAGAAACTATTTCTTCATTTGTCATTTGCTTTGTTCTTAAAAAATGGGTAATATATCGAAACATAGCATAAAAGGGTGATTTTTACCAAAATTTAAATTTTTTATGACACATACCAACGAAAACCGAGTATTACTAGCGTCTCATGGATAGGAATTTATATGACTAGCACAATAACCCTTAAAATTCCACCCAAAAAATGTGAGGTTCGCCCTTAGATCTTTAGGAATTTGGGTACCTATCGTCGGTAACCCAAGATGATTTTATCTTTACCCGGTTCGAGTTAAGGAGTGAGCAGTCACATGTGTCTATTCCGTCGTTACAGATGTGTACATGTGGTCTTCGTCGCCTTTTATGGAATGTCTGGTGTTAGTAAATTTCATATGAGTGTACAAATGGCATATTAAATTCTAGAACTTGTTTTTGTGATGCATCCCGAGACCGCATAGTAAGTATTAGGATTTGCTTGATAAGAGGCATTAGGAATAACCCATGTTTTAAACCTGTAATTGTTATGATGGTCACCTCGATCATATAACTATCCCACACCCTTGCCATGCACTCACTTTTAGTGCAGGATACCCTAGTACAACCCTCCGAGCCTATCCTTTTTCACGGTTCTCGTAATTTTCTGGTTAATCCGGACTATTAATGAAGAGCATTGTCACCCTTAAACCAATCGTTACACCCAAAAAGCCTTAGCCTACCTTATATGTACTCACTTTTAGTACATTATTGTGTTTAACCCAAGTTAATTATTTGAGTACACGGTTGCTAAGTCCTTATCCTTGTAAATACAGTTTTGGGACGATTGAGATTCATGGTAGTATTTATTTCGCGGAAGAATGGGGAAGAAAAATTAAGTCAATACCCCCATATGTTTGTCAAAGGATATCCATGTTATTTTGATCCACCTCAAATCTGGTCATTAGTTAGATTGTAATTATCGAGCATGTAAAAGCTCAAGTGTAGGGGTACGTGTTATAAACCCCCATGTTGTGTTATGTTATTCAAAAAAATGAGAAAAGAAAAAGAAAGAGATTGATGTAGAGTTGTGTAGAGTTTGTATATCTTCGTCCGAGTCTTGGCTTAGCAACCAAACCAGCGTGTATTCATGTAAATAATTAGCTAACCCTTCCACTCCAAATTCACCCAAAGCCACCTAAATGTATCCCATCCGTTTCTGTTTTCGTTATATGTTATCTTACACCTACACCCCACAACCCTTTGAAAGACCTCTTAGATAGTAATGAATAATACTTGCGCCTAGCGGTGGAGGTTTGATCCTTTACCAAGCCTATGGTAATTTATATGCTATGACAGGTAATGAGTGTGATTTTCCGTTTCCCCCATATGTTATAATTCATTATACACCCGAGTGAAAGAGAGAATCTCAAACACTTATGTGAGGTGCTAGTATGTATTTTCCGTGCTTTTAATTACGAGGTCTAGGAGGTTGTGTTGTAAATTATGTTTAAAGAGTAGGTAAAATGACCCCTCATACTGTTATTGTCTAAATAGAAAAGCCCATTTGCTTGAGGACAAGCAAATCCCATGTGTAGGGGTATTTGATGAGGTGTCATTTTATACACTTTTTCGGGGTCGTTTTACCCCTAAAATGGTGTGTTTATGCCCAAAATAGGTACTTAATCGTTCCTTTTTAGGTATTTCGCATTTGGAGGACATTTGGATGGATTACACGTGACTTGGGCTCATTTGGAGAAGAAACGGACGAGATTACGAACCAACACCAAGACACTTGAAGATTTGTGCTCACAGAGCCTGGAGACGGCGTCACAATCCATACACGACGCCGTCACAACGCATCTAGTGACGGCGTCACATATTTCAAGACGGCGTCAGCCCACACCGACTCAAATGCAGATCTAGAAGATTCATTTTACGACGACGTCACGACTAAAATGCAACGTCGTCGTGTCAATTTTCTTATATATACAAACCCGAATTTAGGGTTTTGAGTGTGTAACTTTAGAATAAAAAGAGGGTACGAACTCTAGTTCATTTAGCAGCTGTAGGAGACGATTTTAGGGCCTAAAAACCCTATTGTAACTCGTCCAATTCATGTTTTAATCAAGTAAGGTTTACTTAATCATTCAATATGTCTATGTGTTGTTTGATTTATTGTTCTTGCTTTATTCTTAACATGATCGGCTAACCTTATTATTGTGTTTATTTATGATTGTAGAAAACCTAGAATGTAGATCTTAGTGGTGTTACATCTTGTGATGGATGTGCACGTTAGGTCTTAGAAAACCATCTTTTGTTTGTATCGTTGTTGATATGTCTAGGCAAACGTGATTGTGTAGAAAGGATACCATCGGGTAACAGTCTTCATACTACCTTGCCCCCTAATATGGTTGATCCACTTTTAATGTATTTCACATGCACTTAGTAAACTCCTAGGGGCCGTGTAATAGTCTTCATACTACCTTGCATGTGCGTTGCTCTAGCGGCATACTAAGTAGACGGCGGGTTCGTGTAATTCGTTCATGCTTTAGGAAATAATTACATAGATCATCACAAGTGTGACAAGGCAACAACATTAGGAGAAGCAATCTAGGGAGTAATACATGATTAAATAAGCACAATCTTTTATCTTATTGTTATCACCACTAGTTAGATTAATATTTAGTTTAATAGCTAAAACCAAACCACTCTCTCAAATATATGATTTACTTGCTTTCCATAAAATACAAAAACACAAAAAGAATCTTCCCTCAACCCTTAGAATTCTGTTAGACCGTGATCAAGCCTTCCCAACCTATTCCTCGAGTGAACGATAAACAACCCCGAGTCTTGCCCATACTACACTACAACGATTAGGTGCACTGCCTAGGGAGTTGTAAAACTTCTCGTGTAGAAGTCCTACGACGACCACACATCAACCGCCGTTGTTTCATGATGCATCAATGCAATCTGATCGTTGACGGATTCATTATACAGTACGTAGAATACCTCATTAATGAGGTGTATCATGAGCATTAGTATCATAACTTGGACTCTTGCCATCTTTACACTGTGTTCTTAAGTTATTTCATTAAATAAAAGTAAAAGAAACTAAAGGAAACAGTTTCCTCCTAAAATTGGGAGGATATACTTTACTTCAATAATCATCAAAATAACACTAATTTTTCTTCCATTTTTTTCTTAAGTAATACTCGAGAACACAACCTCTTCTGTTTCATTTTCATTTTCTTTCTTAACTCTAACTCGAGAATACAGTGTTAAGCTCTTCTGAAATTGTATCAACTTTGACCAAATTTGCATCTAACTCTTCACCTTCATCACCTGCGTGGCTGTGTCTATCAAAAAGTCACGTATGTCCG
>BQNB010005881.1:0-64437 GCA_026074375.1 Tanacetum coccineum | reverse complement strand
TATATAGTTTTACAATAGTTCTTTGCTTAACTATACAAATGTTGGGAGGGTAAGCTGATAAGAATCGTCCCCCTTCTAACAATATAATGTGATGGGACCCAACGTAATAATAACTAATACTATTTTATTATAAATATAATAATGCGACACTTTTATTCTTAACAATCTCCCTTAAAAGGTGATCATTCTAATTTTGATCAACATACGGTTTTCGAGCTTCCTTATACTCTTTAGTTCCTTTTTTGAGCTCAAGACTTGATATGTAATGGCTTTGCTTGTTTCATCATTGCTTACGTAGCGTTTGATATGATGTAATAAAAGTTGAATGGAAACGGTTATTATGATTGAATGAAAAAATCTTGTTTGGTAACAATTATACAATGTAATGATTCATTACAATGAATGACTCATTACATAAAAAACTACTATTTTCATTCCATAGGGGCTCCTTATTTTTTTTCATTACGTCTGTAATGTAATCAAAATTACATAAATGTCAATCATTAACTAACCACATTAAATACATTTCTTATTAACTATATACATTTTAGTCTTTTTTTATCGATTGCATTCCGTCATATCATATCAACCCAACATTATTAATAAGGGTAATGAATTATTACATTACATCATTTATTCCATTACGTCGTTTATTTCATTCATTTAACATTTCATTACGTCATACCAAACGAACCATTAGTCTTTGCCTCTTGTCTTTATCTTTGCATTAAAAGCCTTTATCATTTCCTTCTATCCTTTATCATCGTTGCTATTTACAATATCTTCAGTATCATTATTTTGTCGGTAACAACTTCCTCTTGTGTCTTTGTCTTGTTAGTCTTGTTCATGTTTTTGTTGTAGAGGTGGTTGCTTTGTCTTTGTCCACAATACTCGAACCCTTGTCTTTAGTCATAACTCATGTGTCATTCCCTGTTTCATCCACGAACATGTCTTGGTTTATGTTTTTGTTAAACCTTTTGTTGATATTGTTCTTGAGCCGACTGTGTTGAATGCATAACAAATGAGTATGAGTATGTCGTATAGATGATGTTGCGGTTGTCATTATTCAGAGCATGATAGACAACCTCATATTCACTTTTCTCTCTATATAAAGAGTGAATAATTGTTCATAAAACTTAAAAAAGCTTAAACATGAGTTATGTGCTATACTTAGAATACCTTTTGAATTTTTAATACTTTTACTCTCACATAAAAAAGTTTGACTTGTTTTTAAATATATTGTCTTATAAGTTAACCAATTAAATTTAATACACGCTATATATATTTATTATTACAACAATATATTTAAAAAGAAAACAAATATTTTAAATAATTGTTGTCATGTTTTATTTTTAGTTGAATCATTGTATATTATAATATTTTTTATAATATATATTTTTTTACGTTATATACGTAAACATGATACAACACACTTAACCAAAATATCTCATAAACGTTTCAAATGATACAGCAGCTTCCGTATCAAACTATTACAAAGTAGATGCAAGAGCCACGCTTTAATACATTAATTCCCTCAATAAACTTCATTACATAATTTATTGATATTGGCTAGCTAAGTAGCTAACTATGATGTATCATAACATCATATTATTTATTCACCAGCTTTCTTCAAAAGATATGAGAACGGGGGTTGTGCAAACGGGCCTTCGAGAAATGACTTTGCGACTACGCTACTCAACGCCTCGGTCACGTGTATTCCGTCCCAATTCATAAATTGGGACGGATGCTTGCTTGAGGTAGCCCCTGGAGAACCACATGTGTGTCAGATTGAAGTTGTAAGGACCACCGCCACTCCCGCAACATGCTTTGAACCGCTCGGCGAAACCATATTTTGTAGAGTTTATATAAACCTCACGGTATGCATGCCAGTCATCACCGTACACAATAACCGTAGATGGAAACTTCTTTCGTAGACTATGTAGTTTCGCTTGTAGTACAATGTTATGGTCGTAACTTTCTTTATTCTTGGCTGCCACACAACCAATATCCACTACAACAATCGGGTCTTTCCCCAGCGACATGTCGCGTCATTCCCCAACGACATGTCGTTGGGATAGGTTTCCCCAGCGACATGTCGTTGGGGAAACCTCGTCAGGGATCCCGTCCTGATGCGAATATTGTATTCGTCTTAAGACCAACGAAAGACGTACTTCTGTGGCTGGGTTAATTGTAAGGTTACCCGTCCTAATGCGAATATTGCATTCGTCTTAAGACCGACGGAAGACGTACTTCCGTGGCTGGGTTAATTGTTAGGTTACCCGTCCTGATGCGAATATTGCATTCGTCTTAAGACCAACGGAAGACGTACTTCCGTGGCTGGGTTAATTGTAAGGTTACCCGTCCTGATGCGAATATTGCATTCATCTTAGTATTGGGCTTGCAATGCCTCTTACATACTTGAGTTAATTTGTAGGTTACTCAGCCTCACTTTAGACTTGCAATTTTCTAAGTGTTCTTTATATCCGGAGATATTTGTGCGCAATGAACTTTGTTTGTTCGCACAGAGTTAATTGGGGTTACCTGGCCCACTGTTTAAAAAACATTTACACGTATACCTTTTTAATCAGGTAAAGTAGTATTTCACGTGTATTAAAAATAAATGTTGGGCTAATATCAAAAAGGATGTAGTCAATGGTGTTATCATACCATTATAGCCCCTCAAGTTTAGTGATGCTAAACTATATTAGTAGCATTAAACTTTACTCAATATTCAAATAACTTTTATGACTTTCATCATTTTCATTACATGCGATAGCCAAAGTATGAGTGAAGTCGGTTAATGCATTGTTAAATGAGTAGAAAATATTTTTGTAGCATATTTATTCCATATGCATCATCTACATAACATATAGTCAATTATAAAGGTTGCTCAATCACGCGTTTGAAAATAATATTCGCGGTGCATAGAGCTTATTGGAAAAGGTGGCTTGACCATATGTCCGGTTGTGCTATGTACGGATCTCGAAGCTTACTAGTGCTTGACTACGTGTCCGGATGTTTAATCATGTGCAATGTTATGACTTTTGTTTAATATGTTTGGATCAAAAACTAAATAATAACTTAAAGAGTAACTATGACAACTGACTATAATTGTAGTTTTGCATAGCAGATTATGCTTTCTATATTCTACCAATAGATTAACTCACATACGATTACACTCCATTTGTGTGGATAACTTTACTTTTAATAAAAATAATGCAATACTACATATTACGCACCAAAACAGGTCTTAGTTTTGTTCCAGGCAAGCATGTTTCAAGATGTAATGCGAGTTCATGCATGGAGCGTATTGCCAATGGTCAAGTCAACTGATGACGGGAACCAATTGTTTTAAAGTAACGGATAATGACATGTGTGTTTTTGGAGGACGGGACGGACCCGAAATGGAGCTCGTAAGACTTTAATTTTTTTTTGAAACTTCTAGTTTTGAAGTTTTTGCTCATGCATCACTTGGATGACGTGGGTGGCTATGCTCCGCGAGTATTGGTTTTGTAAGTTTTCATCCGACATGTTACAACCGGAGGTTGAATTAGTGTCGAATTTCCGTGCCCACGTGATGATGCTACATTTTATTAGTAGCGTTAAACTTAATACATAGCATTTAGATGACATTTTTATAGAACATCTATTTCATGTGTATTACTTACGGAACATGAAGTTTATAAGACTGATAACTCGATCGTGTGTCTAGATATAATGTCATTTGTGACATTGAGCTTTTTAGAAAGATTAGCTTAACCATACTAGTATATGGTGGTATTATTTGTGCTTACTCATTTTATTAGTACTGAGTGCTATAAGAAAATTAAGCATTCCAATTTCTCTCATGAAGGACGTATTTGACATGGATATGAAACAACGAGGTGTTCGTTCATATGTCATGTCTCGATTTCGGAAATTAAATTTGTGTATTAACGCAAATGTGCTTATATGAATTAATAGCAATATGATTTATCATTTATACATGTGGTAAATAATGTCAAGAACTATTTGTACGTTTTTGCAAGTAAACTTTTTACGTGGAACTGTATATCTCCGCATGTGTTGACTCCAAGCAGGCATACGTGGAATTGTATATCCCCATAGTTGATTGTATATTTGGAATACTCTTTTTTTGCTTTTTATTTCCTTTTCAATAAGCCATAAAAACGACATGGGTACAGACATGCGTAATTACGAAATAAATCGACAATTTTAAAATGATCAAGCTGGGACAGAGATTTGTTACGCTGGAGTCCGGAGCTTATAAAACTGCACGTGCCGACAGGCGACAGCGGTTCCGCAGCTCACGCGGTGTTGGTCATTAAGAATTAAACTTGCACGTACTTTACATATCCGTAAAATTAAAATTAACTTTGGCCAAAGTTTGGACCAGGTTAATCGATGAGGTACTTTAGTTCGTATGCAAAATTAATTTTCGAGTTTTAGCACCGGTAAAAGGTGACGGAGGTAAGGATAAAAGTCCGTAGACTTGCTAAAAAAAAGACAGCGGAAGCAGGCTCGTCTTCGACATGATGTGTTCTTGTCTGAAGCCTTGTGAGTAGAAGACTGGACTTATAATGATGCCAGTTGAATGAGTATATGTTATAATGCTATATGCGTTAAGATGTGTACGCTCTTAAGCTTTGCTCTTGTGCTAGATACTTTTTGGCTCATAGGGTGATACGAGCTTGATATGTTATTTGTTTACCAAAAAAAAAGCTTGATATGTTATTTTATTTCTAGCAAAGATACTAGTTGTATCCACGTTTGCAATTTATGCCTTTTTTTAATTAGTTCATGACAACATGTAAAATATAGCACAACAATTTCACCTTGTACATTTTGTTTAATATATATGCATCGTCTGGTAGTACTATGTGCAATATTGCATGCATTCTTTTTTAAGGAATGTACTTTTTAGCTTGGTAGTTTAACGTAAAGAAAACGTAAAATGTCAAATTTGAAGGTGAGTAGACCTCAAACAGCGGAATTTTATCTCTTGTAAATCAAGTAGAAAATTAGCATTAGCTACCCATCGGAATATTTGAAAACGTTTGTTATTATGCCAAGGAAGATAGGAATGGTAATATAACCACAAGATTTACACATTTTAATTTTTGGCACTTTGAACAACACTAGAGTAACTCGATATGTTTTAGGTAATGTTGGTCTAAATTATCGGAAACAACATTCTAACCAAACCAAGAATTAACATGCAAACATTTATAAATGCTACACATTGCATACATGTACGCATGCATGTTAAGGAAAAGAGGGATAAATAGGATTGGGTCAGCACCCAATTTTGTTGCAAGTTAGGCATAGTGACTTGTAAATAATATGCCAGTAAAAGATATATAAAGGTTTGAGCATGTACCTTGTGCACTATAATGTGCCAACAGTGGATTTGAAGCACTTGCTGTTGTATCCCCATTTTTCAACTGAGATATACCATAAGCGTTGAGATAACCCAATCGAGATCTGAGACCTAAGCAGTACCAAAACAAACCATTTTCTTTTTTTCTTTTTACAGACTTGTTTTTAAGAAAGCACGAAGCAAATTTTGTTCGGGTCTCACGGATGGCGCCAACTTGTTAGTATAAAATTGGTAACTGGGTATGAGATGGTTTAAGATGTGCCAACAAATTAAAAAAAAAAAAAAAAACTAATTGGGCCGGCCCAAATTTTTGGGCTAAATTTTTTGGGCTTTTTTTGCCTAGCACTGTAGAACTGTAGCTACAGTGCTTAAAATGAATAGTGAAAGTGGGTCCAAAACGCCGTCGTTTTACTTGTGAAATGTGTAAGATAGTAATGTCTCTTTTTAATTTGGGCTCCACATTATTTGGGCTAAATATAAACTATGTATCTCTTCATTTACAATTTGGGCTTAAATATATACCAAAATACGATAAAATAAATATATAACTATTGAACTACAACGATGTCGAACAACAAATTAGCCACCGCCATTCCTACCAAATATATACTAAATAATTTTCGACAACAAGTTAACCTCCCGCACGTTGCGTAGTAACAAAAGATACAAACGGCAACAATAAAAGTAGTCCCGTCGCAACGCGCGGGGTAACTTCCAACTCGTTAACTTCATTTACTTGGACAGCAAACAGAATTCAAAATTTTTTTTGTTTAAAAGGTTTAAACCAGAATTCAAATTACAGTTGCTAAAAAAAAGTTGTCAACATAATAGAAGTTTCTTTAAAAAAATTTAGAACGGCAAGTTAGTTGTTAGTGATTCGAGCTTAAAGTGACGACTAACTGAGCAGTATGCAAGACTCAAACATTCACCTTATGGATAAACCCCATTCCTTTAAATAATAGGTATTGTATTGTATTACTACACAATACAATTCCTGGGGGACCCGACCCACCCAAAACCGGGTCACATTAAATGTTTTTGACCCGGCAATTAATAAGGGGTTTTTTTTTTTTTTGTGACACTTGGTTTTTTTTTTACCATTTTTTTTCCTTTTTTTTCTCAAAAAGTTAAAAAAAAAAACTTTCCTTTTTTTTCCTCGGAATACCCTCTCGCGCTGTTTGAGCCATCGTTCTGTTTTTTTATGAATTAAACTTTAAGTTTCCTCAAACCTCGCGCTCCGCTAATCGTCCCGTTCTTTTTTTTTTCTCAAAAAATTTTTAAAATATAATTTTCCTTTTTTTTTCTCGAAATACCTCTCGCACTGTTGGAGTCATCGGTCTGTTTTTTTATGAATATATTTTTTTTTAACAGTTGGTTTTTTTTTTACAAGTTTTTTTTCGCAAAAAATTTTTAAAATAAAACTTTCCTTTTTTTCCCTCGGAATACCCTCTCGCACTGTTTGAGTCATCGGTCTGTTTTTTTATGAATAAAACTTTAAGTTTCCTCAAACCTCGCGCTCCGCTAATCGTCCCGTTCTTTTTTTTTCTCAAAAAATTTTTAAAATAAAATTTTCCTTTTTTCTCGGAATACCCTCTCGCACTGTTGGAGTCGTCGGTCTTTTTTTTTATGAATAAAACTTTAAGTTTCCTCAAACCTCGCGCTCCGCTAATCGTCCCGCAACGGGGCGCGGTCGCCAGTTTTTTTTTTCCTTTTTTTTTCAAAAAATTTCTAAAATAAAATTTTCCTTTTTTTCTTCGGAATACCCTCTCGCACTGTTTGAGTCGTCAGTCTGTTTTTTTATGAATAAAACTTTAAGTTTCCTCAAACTTCGCGCTCCACTAATCGTCCCGCGGCGGCGCGCGGGTATAGCTACTTGTAACAACACAATAAGTAAAACACATTCTCCAGTTATAATTGACTCTCATTGATGCATGTGGGTCTCATAACATACCACAGAAAATAATCCACTTACTCAGAAAATTTAAAAAAACAAGAAAAAAGAGAAAACCTTACAACATCTGCGAATAGCTCAGCGAGGAGCCAAACGGCAAGCGTACAGAGGTGGTGACGAGTGCAAAATGGCGCGACCGTTGGTGTAAGAAACCACATGTGGCGTTTTGTTGGATGCTTGTACCGTGCACTCTTACAGTTAAGCAGTTATATTAGACAGACAACCCTAATTTTGTCAAACATGTCATCACATGTTATTACACGTACTAAACAACACTCTGACCCCAAATGCTAGCTCTAAAGACTTATACTTACTCAATCACCTAATGAACTAGGATAGCTAATCTCAGACCATCCCATGAAAATCGGCACATCTTGACCCGAGTTTGTAACGTATTTCGATAGATCATAACCTTTAACACAACTTGACCTTAAAAATACATGCATGTGCATATTAAATAAAAATATTTCATTATATGACTACTACATTTGACATGTACTAGCAAAATGCGAACAGAAAACGTAAAAACAACATAACTAAACATTGGAGATATCAATGCACTTTCTGACTTTGAACAACCATCTACGAACTTCAGTTATTACTAGTGGCAGAAATTTATTATTGATGTAGAGAACAGCTCACCTTTCTTCTAGCTAAAATGTTTGAACAATCTTTCCTAGTCACTTAACATACTCACACTATGTAATCTCTTCATCTTTTGACATTTTTGTACTCTTCCATCAGAAACCCGAGGCTTATGAAACATAAGCCGAAAACATATAAACTCGTAAGCCCGTAAATAAGCTCAAACAAACATCTTGAAGAACCACTTGTCCTCGACAACTTTGCATGTAAGCTAATAGAGTTTTTTCAAATGACGATATCATCAAACTTAGTATGCGTCAACCTAATCCACTAGATAATAAAGAAAAATCAAACTTTGCATCTACCCTTGTTTTATTTTACTTACCATGTTAAATACTAATCCATATTAATAAAGTACATCAATTTAAAGTATTTACCAAAGTGTTTAAATAGGCTATATTGCCTTGCAACAAAAGTAGTAAAACTAAAAGGAGGTGTTTGTTTTTAACTTTTATAAAGGGCTTATAAGGTTATACATATGGAATAGGGAGGCTCGAACCCGAAATCTCCAGCATGTGATAACAACTTTCTCAAGAATTCCCTCGGTGGCCATCTGAGCTAACTTATATGGTTAAACAGCATTAAGGTTTTAATGTTTAATACCTTGAAAAAACTCAGTAGTATTCTCTTAAATTGTTTTCCTATTTAAATCTCCAAAAAGTGAAATAAACTACTAGTACTGAACTATTCATAAAAAAGTATGTTGGTATGACAACAACAGAAAGTATATACGTAAAGAGAAAAGTTCATTTGCATACTAGTTTCTCCTCACATACCAAGGGACAAATCTCCACCATTTATTTGGGTTTGATCTAATGGTGGGGATTAATCTAAGATTTAATTTTATCTAATGAACAACATTAAACCTTAAAAAACATCCACCACCCCCTTCCTACCTTTGTGTTTTTTAATTAAAACACATTTTCACCCCTATTTTTTAAAAATTGCATATCGCAAAAACCGTAAAACGTTAAGATACATAAATTACACCATCGTGACGAGCATTTAATTATCTTTCAATAGAGGGGCACTTTCATATACTTTCGACAAACTTTTTTTTTTTTTTTGGTATTTTTTTGTTTTTTCTCGATGCAGTATTTTGTTTGATATATCACTTGTGATATTACACTAATCTGTAAGTTAGAACACTTCACATGCTTTCGTAAAACGGGTATAAATATTTATGTGAAACTTCAACTGATTCATCGTAATTGGCATTGAAAAGTACACATTCTTAGCTTTCTAACCATTTATCACACATAATTTTTTGACCTTCAAATCAAAACACTTTATTTATAGAAGTTGGTGAATAACAAAGAATTTTATTTTTTATAATCAAACCCGCTTGAAATATCACATGTGATATAATACATCCGTAAGTTTGAACACTCAACATGATGTCATGAAATGAGTATAATTATTTGTGTAAAACATTAAATGATTTATCATGTTTTACATTAAAAAATAAACATCTTTACCATTCTAACTATATATTAAACATACTTTGTGAAAATTAAACTAAAACACTATTTTCTCACAAAACTATGTTTTAACCCTTTTAATCCTACTAACGATATAATATCACAAGTGATAGATAACAATGATTACATGTTAAAAATTTCAAAAATAACCACAGTTAGTGTCACATTATATTGCTTTATCACATGTGATATTAATTATATGTGGAATACCATGACTAATGTCACATTATATTACTTTATCACATGAGATTTTATTATTATTTATTTATCACTGGTGATACTACAATGTCAGGGGTAATAACTGTTAAGCTACGGGTGAATCTTAGTTTATAAAGGTATTGGTATAGGGTTTAGTGGTTAGGGGTTTTGGTATAGGGTTTAGTGGTTAGGGGTTTAGGTTTTTGGTATAGGGTAGTGGTCAGGGGTTTAGGGTTTTTGGTATAGATTTTAAAGTTTATGTATATATCACTTGTGATATTATACCTAGTGGTTAGGGGTTTAGGGTTTTTGGTATAAGGTTTAGTGGTTAGGGGTTTAGGGTTTTTGGTATAGGGATTAGTGGTTGGGGAGGAGGGTTTAGGGTTATTGGCATAGGGTTTAGTGGTTAGGGGTTTAGGGGTTTTGGTATAAATGGACCAAAAGTGAAAGACCCGGCAAACCACGAGGACCAAAAATGTAAACAAGACAATCTTGTACTTAAACGCATACAAGATGATGAGTAAAAAAGCTTAACTAAAAACATCAAGAAGAGAACGGGATCTTGAAAAACCTTGGATCAAGTCTCTAGTTCGATTAAAAGCTAAAAAGTTGGGAACTTGTACCAGTTAACGAGCCGCCATATGTATGCTGATAATATACCATTTGTACAATATGACAAATCAACAACATAGCACTCATATCAAACTTGCTTAAATCATATGCACCATGGTATATTAGGTATTAATAGTTCTTCTCTTTGACTGATGGGGTATATAAACATAAAACAAGTTGAATACACAACTTGATTGGACATGTCCACGAACCAAACATTCAAGTGAAGTTGACCCATATTAATATCCATTTTGAGGATGAGTTGACCCATTGTAGTCAATCAAATGACTTAACAACAAGTCCAACAACCATGTAAGCTAGGATTACAAAATGTTTGGATAAGTGCAACTTATTACTGTTGAATGTTAACCCCCTAGGTTGCAATCCACAACTATTTATAGAGTATAAAACATAAGAAACCCTAATGGGTCTTGGTCCATCTCCACATGGGCCGAGCCCTCTAACACTAAACATAGTATAACCCTAAACATATCATCCAATCCTTAAGCTTTTAATACGATAGAATGAAGCATTATCCAAAATAAGGTAATCAAACATTACTCAACAAAATGAGAGTTTACGGTATCAATCACCCCATGTAACCGCCACTTCCATGATCATATAAAGCAAACACACTCTATCCTACATGTTATAAGCATGACTTGAATCTTT
The DNA here is from genome assembly GCA_026074375.1 of Tanacetum coccineum. NCBI lineage: Eukaryota > Viridiplantae > Streptophyta > Magnoliopsida > Asterales > Asteraceae > Tanacetum > Tanacetum coccineum. Next base: position 53,498 of record BQNB010005881.1, on the reverse strand, counting down.
AACAATTTGGTTTGAGAGCTACTCAAACAACGAGATAGGATACGGACACTAGCCTTTTGATATCTGATTCTTTGCTTATTTGGACAAGGTTTTATGTTTTTGAGATTAAAACCTTACTATGACTATGTACTTGTCTTCACTATAAGTTGGTTTTCTCCAAGCCTTTTTGTTTGAACTGAATATGGCAAAGGTTGATACAAATATGGTTGATTAGCATGCAATAATGCCAAAGATGCTAACTGTAGTCTGTACATAATTCAAGGTTAGTGTTTGAGAATCCAAATATAAAGAGCATCAGATGGATCATCTTCTACTAAAGATTAATATGAGCCAGGAAGCGTAGGATTATGGACCGGTGATTATGATGAAACAGGTCATAATCAAAATATAATTGCCTGAGGAAGATACAGAAACAGCATCTAGAGCCAAAGAGCAATATCGAGAAAACAGATAATGCCTTACCACTGAAACAAGATATAAACGCCGTAAAAATGCAAACTAAAATCAATCCAGACATCCATGAATGTTTGAGGATGATCAAATAGGTTTAGTAATAATTACAGGATAGTTTGAATATTAGAAGCGAATTGAAGCGAAAAATTGAAGATTTATGAGGGTTTTGGAACCCTTTTTTAGATCAGAATATTAGGCTTCATTTGGCGAGATAAGCGTTGTTGTGAACTGAGATTTAAGAGATTAGTTTGGTGGTGATCGTTATAATGAACGTGTGGTAAAATTTGAGCTTCCAACTCTTAAAAACAAAAAAGATATGGCGATTTAAAGTTGGGAAATTGTTTCGGCTAAATTCTGCACACGTTGTTTTTGTGCAGAATTTTAGACCATTTTACGAGTAGTGTAACTTGGTCATGCCATTAGCTTTTCTAGATTTGCAGGACCCTATGATTAAGTGCTTCGAGTCTACTTTCCAACGAACTAGGCGTCGTCTATTTTCAGAATGTAAAAGTGAGTCAAACCCTTTACACAAGATTAACTGTCAAAACTGTGTTTGCTGTCCAGAAATTCGATTATAAAGATGCGGTGTGCAGGCGGGTCAAAACTTATTATTTTTGGACGAAATTTAAACGGGAGGTTTCCATAATATGTGTGACCTACTGGATTTTTTTCAGATTTTTATAAAATGTTTTGAGGGGTCTGTTGTAGCTAAACTTTTGCAAAGTCCAGCAGACCCTGTTTTAGAACAAGTGTCATTGATGTGTCTTTCATAATAAGGTTACTTAGGTTATGGTTTATGGGTGAACTATGGTAGTTAAATAACATATAAGGGTAAATTAATATGGAGGGAGATCGACTAGTTCGACCATTTAGCGTTACTTTAAGTGAGCCGATCATCTAGTTAAAACGTTGCAATTTTCAGAAAAAGTGTAAACTTTTAGAAACATTAAGTGGTGTTGTCTTATGGATTGCTAAGTATCAAATTTTATGCACGATATATATGTACATGTTATATTTCGATGAGTTGAATATTTTATATAGCTCGAGTATAAATAGCATATTATATTTATTAATAGGTCGCGGTTGATTGTCGGCGTTCGTTTCTATCTTGTTTGGATTTTTGGATCCTTCTTGCATTCTCGGTGGAGTCATAGCCCCACCTTATCTTTTTAATGATTTTCATAAGCTGTTTTCGGGTGAAGAATTCAGTTTCGTTTTAACTGAAAGTAAACTTATTGGTTTAGCGTACTGAGACATAAGCGCTTAACGTGACTATCTTTACAAAAGCTTTTAATTGCATTTTATTACAATGACTTTGATTTCCAAAACATGTGTGATACATGGCTGTTTTCTTATAAACTGATTAAAGCTTGATTTGTTTACTACATGATTTGAGATCATTAAATTCCTATATATGAAAAAAAATAAACCGTAAGTTTTGAATACACTATTTTGTTTTAAACATTATGACACAAGATCTGTTCAAATTGTATGCTATCCAGATATTTGCCTGAATATTATTGCCTAAGTTACCACACTGCCATCTAAGTCCCCTTTCTATCATGCACCGTTAATTGCTATTGTAGTAAGCGTGAATACTTGTGATATATCTATCGGGACTGACCAATCCCCGTCTGGGTGTGATTTTCTAGATAACCATTGACGCATTTAACATTTGAGGTATTTTTTTGAGTGTTTGGTAGAACACCCTACATTTTTTTGGGGCAAACATTTTGCATTGATTGCATTACCAGTTAAGGTTTCGGGGTCATGAGCTTAGTGCAAATATATATTACTTTTTGGACTTAGTGAATTTGTTTCTCTTGTCTACACTACTTGAACCTTGTGGTCCACTACGGAGCATTACTTGATCTATTGAATCACTACTTGGATTTCAGAAATAATACTTTGAAAATATTGTAACGCTTCTTTCTTACTGAAATATTTCTTGAATTATTTCAATACTGCTTTTACTTAAACGTATGAATTCACCAACATTATTGACGTTTTTGCATGTATTTTCTCAGGTTATTATATTGCTAGCTGAGCATTGGGAGCATTCAAGTAGCGCGGATACAAATATATTTTTGAAGGCTTTACAATTTGAGTACCATTAAATAAATGTTTTGATAATGTTTTCTAATACATTACAAGTGGGACCTGTTGTAACTCTGATATTTTATAAAAATTATTGAATGGTTGACTTTTTAAAACGTCTCACTTAGAGTCGTTTTCTGTAACTTGTACTTTATGCTATGAAGTAGCACCCCAAGTGGTATTCCGCTGCGTTGTTGTGAGTTTGGGGAGTTTACAGATGGTATCAGAGCACTGGTTTATAAGAGAACTATACCATTTTTCAAAACCATTAAGATCTTTCACACACACCTTTGTCCGATAATCCGCGAGCGAAACGCCTTACTCCCAGGTACATTGTATGTCTCACCTTATGTGTCATCCACTATTGCTATCATATTAATAATTAGTATATATATGTTTGGTTATGATTTCACCCTCATATGTCCCTAACTTATGACATCCATACTATATCCTTATAACGTCGGCATTAAATTGACCACTTCGACAATCGCGTAACTTCCTCTTTCCTTATCTTCTCCCTCGAATGTCAATACTAGTATTATAATAAGTGGATAACTTTGTACAAATATGAGTTTACTTTCTTCTCAAATTCTTACGCTTATCTTCGGGATCACCGCCATCTATATATATATATATATATATATATATATATATATATATATATATATATATATATATATATATATATATATATATAAGAGTAATTCATATAAGTGTTGACTATTTACGATTACTTTCATCTATTTTTTGAAATTTTCGAGTAAAGTTAGTGTGAAGTCGAATAAATTTTTAGCTTGAGGTCTATGACCATATTACCTTGTTGGGTAAGTCAACATACAAGGTGTATGCGGGGCTTGGGATGAAGCCGTAACTCCTCCAGATGAGTTAGTTACGCCCAAATTAGTTGAAAACTAATTCAAAAAGGTCATTGAAATCAAGATATTGCAGATAGTTCTTGTGATATAATGGAAAATACATTTTGCATTAAAACCAACTGTTTATCTTACATGAGATAGAAATAAAATAGGTTAATATCTCAGGTCTTAGTGGCGATTTGGATGGAACTCCAATTCTTCTGAATGGTCGAGATACGACTAAAACTGTGGAAACAAACTTAGTGTGTACCCATAATTTGTAATGCAGATAGTTAGGCCTATAACTAATTTTATTTTCTTGGAGACTACTGGGTTTTTACATGGGTGAAGGGTAAAACATATAAGGACCATGTGGTTCTTTAGATAGAACCTTAATCATTTCGGATGAATGAGTTACGACCAAGATGGCGAAACTAACTAGAAGTTGTACCTAAATTTTCAAATGAAATTATGTCTAAATGTGTTTATATTAAGTACCTTATTTTTCAAGCCAAACCTGTAGGAATTAGATAAACTTAAACATGGGCTTTCGTTTTGGGTCAAGCGGAGTTATAAAATACGAATTATGCTAAAAATGGTGGAGTAAGAAAACGTTTTAAATAATCAGATTTGGAACATAAGGGTAAAATGATAATTCCACTTAGGATCTGAACATTTTGAATTAAATCTCTTATAATTTTAGTAAACTAGAGTCTAATGACTTGTCTGAGGCAAAAACCTCATGTTTATACCTATTACGGATTTTGAGATAAAGGTCCATTAAGTCGAGCGTGAGGGGCGAATCGATATGAGATATAAATTCCTACAAATATGTATAGAAGCACTATGGAAACAATTTTAATATGTACTATACCTTCAACTAAATTTCTGAGCGTATGCATTAACTCCGAAGCATATACGCACTTTATTTCCGTTTGAACGATTTTTACATTTGGTTGTACTTTGTCAAATCCATTAGTTATCTTGTCGTTCGACTCCGAGTTCGAATACTCTTCTTATGCTTTTGAATCACGTATGTTGTTTTTGTAATCCATCATTCTGAAATCTTCTAGTTGATGGGAGTATGACTTTATCTTATCACCTAGGATCATGGCATCTTTTAGCACTTGACTTTAGAACGCGATTGACTAACGTCTTATTATTCTTCTCGTTACTTGTTATGATTTTGAAGAATCATGCCGTCAAGAAGACACTCCTTTTTACTTAATGTAGCTTTTGGTCTTGTTTTGATATTGTGTTTTGTGTCGGCCATACTTAAGTAGGATGATTTATAATCATCTTATTGAAATGAAGTAGGACGCTTCTTTATTTGAATAAGGAAATTATAAACCGCCGAACCATAAGTTCATAATTCTTCACTTACATGGATTGGGACGCCTCTTTATGTAAGTGGCGAATTCTGAATTTGTGGGCTTATGTGTATCCGACATAGCGTACGTTTGTCCGTACGAATTATTCATTGTTTTTACTCCTCTAATCGCTATCATTATTACTTTTATACAAATGATTATTTGAACTTCTTTAGACTCGGAGTTTGTTATATGGATTTTCCGAATGTGTATCAACCGTCGCAAACCCTATGGAGATAAGTCGAATAGAGTACCGGGACGGCGCTCCTTTAAGGTGGGAAGACTGTAACATCTCGTATTTTTTGGTCTATATTAAATCTCGACTCAATTCCTATTTTTGTCTTGAATAAAAATTTTGTGTTTTACGTGTTAGCTGATTTGGTAAAAATCGTCATTTTTAGTTATTTGCGTGTCGTACTTCGGATATTTATCCGTTAAGCGTTTGAGAAATCGATAATTCCATGTTTTAGCTTCAGAAGCTTAATTATTTCTATATTTTAGTATTTTATGATTTTCCTCGCGTTTTGTCAAAACGTGTTAAAAATAGTATTTTAACACTTTTTAATATTTTAACTAAGTGTTTTAAATCAAATATTGTAGTATAAATGTTTTAGAAAAATAAAAATAAAAACATAAAATAAACATAACAAACAAAAGCAAACACTCCCCCTTGTTGACTCCAACAAATACCTAAACCAAACACTCCCTTTATTATTTCTACTTCTCCTACAAAACTAAAAACCAAACACTCCATTTGGAATTTAACAAAACAATTAGGCCCAAGTTTTGTGTAGTACGAAGTTTAAAAAATATATATATATATATCCAAGCCCATATTCCTCCCCCTCCTAACCGGCTCCAAACATAAACCCAAATAAATCTTCTTATATTTTATACATAGATACAAACTAGGAATTTTATTCCATATAAATAGATTTCCTTCCTTTGATAACACATAGTATCACAACAGTAAAAAAAAACAAAAAAAATCGTCTGCTTCTTCTCCCTGGTTTACTCTTCGACGACCCCAAGCAAAAACCCACCAAAATCATAACCTAAAATCCAATTAAACACTTTCTTATTAATCCTACATCATTCCTACATTAATCCCCATTACCCCTTCGAAGATTAACCCGCATGCAATTGGTTTTCTCAAGTTTCTTGGATTTTTTGAAGATATTTTGATTTTTAATGTTTATTTAATTTCGCGTAAAATTGGAAGTTATAAGGGTTTAATTACAAGTGATTTGTGCAAGGATTTATGTTAAGATAAAAATTAAGTGAGAGGTTTGTCTTGGGGTCCCCTCTTGGTCTCGACACAAACACAACAAACCCAATTAGGGTTTGTGTTTTGAATGTCTTTACTCTCATTTTCATGGGTATTGTAAGCCTTTATTTTCCCCTTTTATTTGGTTTTTTACTATATATAATATAAGCATGTCATGTAAATTTTGTAATGAAGGAATACATGGATAGAATTGCGATAAAGTTAGTTTTTTTGATTTATGAATGTTTAAGAATGATCAAATAGGTTTAGTAATAATTATAGGATAGTTTGAATATATTGGAAGCGAATTGAAGCGAAAAATTGAAGATTTGTGAGGGTTTTGAAACCCTTCTTTAGATCAGAATATTAGGCTTCATTCGAAGAGATGAGCGCTGTTGTGAACTGAGATTTAAGAGATTAGTTTGGTGGTGGTCGTTATAATAAACGTGTGGTACAAATTTAAGCTTGCAACTCTTAAAAACGAAAAATAGATATGGCGACTTAAGTTGGGAAAAATTGTTTCAGGCCAAATTCAACGCACGTATGCTATTGTACAGAATTTTAGTCCATTTGCGAATAGTGGTAACTTGGATTATTCCAATAGCTTTTCTAGATTTGCAGGAGACCCTATGATTAGGGCTGCTATCGAGTTCTACTTTATACAACAACACAGGCCTCTCAATTTTTTAGAATGTAAAATTGAGTCAAACCCTTTGTACAAGACTAAGTGTCAAAACATGTTTGCTGTCCCATATATTCGATGTTATAGGTATTCGGTGTGCAGGCGGGACAAAACTTATTATTTTAGGTACGAAAATTTAAACTGAGGTTTGTACATAATAGTTTGACCTACTGAATAGTTTTTCAGATTTATTATAAAATGTTTTGAGGGTCTGTTTGTAGCAACACTTTGCAAAGTTCAGCAGACCCAGTTTAGAACAAGTTGTCATTGATGTGTCTTTCATAATAAGATTACTTAGGCTATGGTTTATGGGTGAACTATGGTAGTTAATTAACATATAAGGGTAACTTAATATGGAGGGAGATCGACTAGTTCGACCATTTAGCGTTACTTTAAGTGAGCCGATATCATCTATTAACGTTGCAATTTTCAGAAAAAGTGTAAACTTTTTAAAAACATTAATTGTGTTGGATCTATAAGGATTGCTAAGTATCAAATTTTATGCACGATATATATGTACATGTTATATTTCGATGAGTTGAATATTTTATATAGCTCGAGTATAAATAGCATATTATATTTATTAATAGGTCGCGGTTGATTGTCGGCGTTCGTTTCTAACTTGGTTTGGATTTTGGATAACTTCTACTATTGCTCAGTGAGTTCATAGCCCCACCATTCTTTTTAATGGTTTTTCATAACTATTTTATCGGGGTGAGAATACAAGCTTCGTTTACTACGTAAACTATTGATATTCAACTACTTAAGCATTATGTTACATCTTTTACCAAAGCTTTTTACTTGCTTAATACTGACTTTCAAAACATGTGTGATACATGGCTGTTTTCTTATGAACTGATTAAAGCTTGATTTATTTACTACATAATTTGAGATCATTAAATTCCTATATATGAAAACCATAAGTTTTGAATACACTATTTGTTTTACTTTGGACACAAGTACTTTCAAATTGTATGTTATCCAGATATTTGCTTGAATATTATTGCCTATGTTACCACACTGCCATTTAACTCCCCTTTCTATCATGAACCGTTAATTGCTGTTGTAGTAAGCGTGAATGTTGTGGATAAATCTATCAAGACAGACAATCCCCGTCTGGACTGTTGTTTCTAGATAACTATTGACGCATTTAACATTTGAGGTATTCTTTGGGGATGGTTTGGCAGACCACCTATAATTTTTTTGAGGCAGACAATTTGCATATGATTGCATAATACCAGTTAAGGTTCCAGGGTCATGAGCTTAGTTCTCATTAATGAATATTACTTTTTTTGGACTTGTGCGAATTTGTTTTCTCCTTGTCTACACTACTTGAACCATGTGGACCACAACGGAGCATTACATGATTCTATGAATCACTACTTGGATTTCAGAATAATATACTTTGAAAATATTGTAACGCTTCCTTTCTTAACTGAAATATTTCTTGAATTCTTATCAATACTAGCTTTTTAACTTATACGTATAAATTCACCAACAATTATTATTGACGTTTTTTGCATGTATTTATTCTTTTAGGTTATTAAATTGCAAGCTGAGCAATTGAGCATTCGATGTCGCGCGATACAAATATATTTTTGAAGGCTTTATAATTTGAGTACCATTAAATAAACGTTTTGACAATGTTTTCTAATACATTACAAGTGGGACATGTTGTAACTCTGATATTTTATAAAAATTATTGAATGGTTGACTTTTCAAAACGTCTCACTTAGAGTCGTTTTATGTAACATGTACATTATGCTATGAAGTAGCACCCCAAGTGGTATTCCGCTGCGTTGTTGTGATTTTGGGGGTGTTACAGAGTGGTATCAGAGCACTAGTTATAGAGAACTAGGTCGTTTTCAATAGGGTTTTAGTCGTAGAATAGCAACGAACTTTTGTAAATAAACGCGATTTGTACGCGTACTTTTTAAAAGTTGTACAATAGCAACGAACTTTCATAAGTGTTACAATCTGCACATTTTGATGATGTGTCACATTATAAATAGTGCCACGTGTCAACCTTTAAAGTATGACACGTCATCAAAATGTGCAGAATGGAACACTTATGAAAGTTTGTTGCTGTTGTACAACTTTTTAAAAGTATAAGTACCAAATCGATACATTTACAAAAGTTCGTTGATATTCTCTGACTAAAACCCTTTTCAAAACCTAAACTATAACCGTTTTTTTGAAAAACTTTTTAAAGAGTCATTCACCGTTGGTCCATATATCCGCGCTTGCATGCTCCCAAGTAACTTATATGCTCTCTTTTGCATCCCTATTGCTATTACATTAATAATTAGTATATAATGTTTGGTTATGATTTCACCCTCCTATGTCTATCTTATGATGTCATACTATTTGCCTTATATCGGTCGGTTAAATATTGATCACTCCGACTATCGCGTACTTCCTGCTTTCTTATTTTCTCCCTCGAACGTCAATACTAGTATTATATAAGGATACTTGTACATATATGAGTTACTTTCTTCTCAAATTCTTACTCTTATCTTCGGGATCACCGCCATATATATATATATATATATAAAAGAGTAATTCATATAAGTGTTGACTATTTACGATTACTTTCGTCTATTTTTTGGAACTTTCGAGTAAAGTTAGTGTGAAGTTGAATAAATTTTTAGCTTTAGGTCTGTGACCATATTACCTTGTTGGGTAAGTTAACATACAAGGTGTATGTGGGGCTTGGGATGGAGCCGTAACTCCTCCAGATGGGTTAGTTACGCCCAAGTTAGTGAAACTAGTCAAAATGGGTCATTGAATCTAGTTATGCAGATAGTTTATGATATAATGGAATAATTTTTGGCTTCAATCCTACTGGTTATTTACATGAATGAATAGGTTAATATCTCAGGTCCTAGTGGCGAGTTGGATGGAACGCCAATTCTTCTGGATGGTCGAGATACGACCAAAACTGTGGAAACAAACTTAGTGTGTACCCATAATTTGTAATGCGGATAGTTAGGATTATAACTAATTTTATTTGTCTTGGAGGCTACTGGGTTCTTACATGGGTGAAGGCTACAACATATGAGGACAATATGATTTTTTGGATAGAGCCTTAATCATTCCGGATGAATGAGTTACGACAAAAATAGCAAAACTAACTAGAAATTGTACCCAAATTTTCAAATGAAATTATGTCTAGATGTTTTTATATTAAGTACCTCATTTTTCAAGCCAAACCTATAGGAATTAGACAAACTTAAACATGGGCTTTCTTTTTGGGTCAAACGGAGTTATAAAATGGGAATTATGCTAAAAATGATGGAGTAAGAAAACGTTTTAAATTATCAGATTTGGTACATGAGGGTAAAATGATAATTCCACTTAGGATCTGAACATTTTGAATTAAATCTCTTATAATCTTAGTAAACTAGAGTCTAATGACATTGTCAGAGAACCTTATGTTTATACCAATACGGATTTTAATGATAAAGTCCATTAAGTCGAGCAAAGTGCGGAAACGTTATGTATATTAATAACTACATATGTGTCATAACACTAAAGTTACTTTTTAATAAGTTCTTTTAGCTTCAATATTTTAATTGAGCATGCGTGAACATCCGAAGCAATTTACGCTACTTTATTTCCGTTTGACGATTTTGACATTCGGTGTACTTTTTCAAATCCATTAGTTATCTTGTCGTTCGACTCCGAGTTCGAATACTCTTCTTATGCTTTTGAATCACTATGGTTTGTTTTTTTTGTAATCCATCATTCGAAATCTTCTCCATCTGATGGGAGTACGGCTTTATCTTATCACATAGGATCATGGCATCTTTTGGCACTTGACTTTGGAACGCGATTGACTAACGTCTTATTATTCTTCTCGTTACTTGTTATTATTTTGAAGAATCATGCCCTCAAGAAGACACTCCTTTTTACCTAATGTAGCTTTTGGTCTTGTTTTGATATTGTGTTTTGTGTCGGCCATACTTAAGTAGGATGATTTATAATCATCTTATTGAAATGAAGTAGGACGCTTCTTTATTTGAATAAGGAAATTATAAACCGCCGAACCATAAGTTCATAATTCTCCACTTACATGGATTGGGACGCCTCTTTATGTAAGTGACGAATTGTGAATGAGTGGGCTTATGTGTATCTGACATAGCGTGCGTTTGTCGGTACGAATCATTCATTGTTTTTACTCCTCTAATCGCCATCATTATTACTTTTATACAAATGACTATTTGAACTTCTTTAGACTCGGAGTTTGTTATATGGATTTTCGAATGTGTATCAACCGTCGCAAACCCTATGGAGATAAGTCGAATAGAGCACCGGGACGGCGCTCCTTTAAGGTGGGAAGACTGTAACATCTCGTATTTTTCGGTCAATATTAAATCTCGACTCCATTCTTATTTTTGTCTTGAATAAATTTTTTATGTTTTACGTGTTAGCCGATTTGGTAAAAATCGTCATTTTTAGTTATTTGCGTGTCGTGCTTCTGATATTTATCCGTTAAGCGTTTGAGAAATCGATAATTCCATGTTTTAGTTTTGGAAGCTTAATTATTTCTTTATTTTAGTATTTTATGATTTTCCTCGCGTTTTGTCGAAACGTGTTAAAAATAGTATTTTAACACTTTTTAATATTTTAACTAAGTGTTTTAAATCAAATATTGTAGTAAACAAGTTTAGAGAAAAATAAAAATAAAAACATAAAATAAACATAACAAACTAAAAACCAAACACTCCCTTTATTATTTTTACTTCTCCTACAAAACTAAAAACCAAACGTTCCTTTTGGAATTTAACTAAACAATTAGGCCCAAGTTTTGTGTAGTACAAAGTTTAAAAATATATATATATATATATATATATCCAAGCCCATATTCCTCCCCCTCCTAACCAGCTCCAAACATAAACCTAAATAAATCTCCTTATATTTTATACATCGATACAAACTAGGAATTTTATTCCATATAAATAGATTTCCTTCCTTTGATAACACATAGTATCACAACAGTTAGAAAAAAACAAAAAAATCATCTGCTTCTTCTCCCTGGTTTACTGTTCAACGACCCACGCAAAAACCCACCAAAATCATCACCCAAAATCCAATTAAACACTTTCTTATTAATCCTACATCATTCCTACATTAATCCCCATCATCCCTTTGAAGATTAACCCGCATGCAATTGGTTTTCTCAAGTTCTTGATTTTTGAAGATTTTGATTTTTAAAGGTTTATTTGATTTTGCGTACAATTGGAGTTATAAGGGTTTAATTACAAGTGAATGTGCAAGATTGTGTGAGATAAAAATTGAGTGAGGGTTTGGTCCTTGTCCCCCCTCTTGTCTCATGACGAACAACAACAACCCAATTAGGGTTTTGTTTGAACTTTTAAACTTCATTTTCATGGGTATGTGTAAGCCTTTTATTTTCCCTTATTGAATTTGGGGTTTTAAAACTATATATAATATAAGCCATGGCATGTTAAATTTGTAATTAGGAATACAATGGATAAATTGTGATAAAGTTAGTTTTTGATTTATGAATGTTTGAGGATGATCAAATAGGTTTAGTAATAATTATAGGATAGTTTGAATATCGGAAGCGAATTGAAGCGAAAAATTGAAGATTTGTGAGGGTTTTGGAACCCTTCTTTAGATCAGAATATTAGGCCTCATTCAGCGAGATGAGCATTGTTATGAACTGAGATTTAAGAGATTAGTTTGGTGGTGGTCGTTATAATGAACGTGTGGTAAAAATTTGAGCTTCCAACTTAAAAAAACGAATAAGATAAGGCGATTTGAAGTTGGGAAATTGTTTCGGCAAAATTCTGCACACGTTGTTTTTGTGCAGAATTTTAGTCCATTTTGCGAGTAGTGTAACTTGGTCATGCCAATAGCTTTTCTAGATTTTCAGGACCTTATGATTAAGTGCTTCGAGTTTACTTTCCAACGAATTAGGCCTCGTCGATTTTCAGAATGTAAAAGTGAGTCAAACCCTTTGTACAAGATTAAGTGTCAAAACTGTGTTTGCTGTCCATAAATTCGATGTAAAGCGATTCGGTGAGCAGGCGGTACAAAATTATTATTTTTGGACAAATTTAAACTGGAGGTTGTCCCATAATATTGTGTGCCTACAAATTGTCTTTCAGATTTTGTTTAACGATGTTTTTGAGGGGTCTGCTGAAGCCAACTTTGTAACAAAAGTTCCCAGCAAGACCCCTTTTATTAGAATAAGTGTCATTGATGTGTCTTTCAGAATAAGATTACTTAGGCTATGGTTTATGGGTGAACTATGGTAGTTAAATAACATGAAAGGGTAACTTAATATGGAGGGATATCGACTAGTTCGACCATTTAGCGTTACTTTAAGTGAGCCGATCATCTAGCTAAAACGTTACAATTTTCAGAAAAAGTTTAAACTTATTGAAACATTAATATTTTATTTTTTATGAATTTTTTAAGTTTTTAATTTAAATAAATTATAAAAAATACTAAACGTTTACATAAAAATCTTAAAAAAATACAAAAAATAGATAAAGTTATGACGATCCTAAGAAAAATGAGTTGGTTGACACAGCTTATCGCAATAAGCTGTTAAAAATCAAAACAACTTATAAGCTTATTTGGCCAAAACGTAGTTAAATATTTAACCACTTGGGTCCTTAACGAAAAAGACCCAAGGGCACAGCGGTGAGTGTGGTGTAATAAGGGTGGAGAGTGTTGAGTTCAGGGGGTATCCGAGCCCTAGCTCACCCCTGCTTCTACTTATCCCCTTTTATTTATTTTTTGAAAACTTTATTTACAATACTTGTAGGAAAACAAAAATAGGCATTTTTTATAACACAACTTTTTAAAAAAGCTTATAATAAGCAGTAAAAAGCATTTCCAACAGACAGAATGGCTTAAATGAGAACAAGGCTTATAAAGGGTTTTTTCTTTTTGGCTTTTCAAACTTAATAAACAACTTTAAGAAGAAAAATAAGCAAAACTTACACTCAACTTTACCTAATAAGCAAATGCAGACTAAAATAAGCTAAATTGAATGAAAAATAAGCTTAGAAAAGCTTAATAAGCTACTGACACACAAATGGTTATAAAATAGACAAGGGGGAACTTTGGGCTTATTTTTAAGCCATTAGACAAAGTCTTGGGCTTATTTACTTATACAACTAAAAAGCCTAACCAAAAATCTACATAAATCAAGGATCAAAAAGCAATTTGAAGGAAAAATAAGCTGAGAAAAATCTACTAGAAAAAGCTAGTCTAGACTTTTTGAATTTTTAAGTTTAACAAACTGTTTAAGCTTTTTATACAAGATAAGCTAAGAAAAATTTAAAATGAGCTTATGAAAACTTATATACTATAACTAATAAGCACTATTAGATCAATATTAAGAAATGTAAAACGACCATATAAGCCATAAATGATCGTAAAACTCACATACTAACTTAAAAGTAAGACTGTTAATGAAAACATTTAGAGGACACTAAGCTAGAAAAAGGCAATTAAGCACAAATGAAAAGAGAAATTAGCAAAGACTAGTAGCTACCATAACCTAATAAGCATATATGAGCTAAATTTAACACGAAAAATAACAAAAAACCTAAATAAACCAATACGCAAGAGGCTCAAACTGCAGCAAACCAGCCATTAAGGGCCAACTTTGGCTTAAAATATTTAAGTACCAAGAAAGGAGTGTCCAAAGGGAAGGGGCCTTTGCAAGGGCTTAAACTTAGCAATAAGCTTTCTAAAAATGCAAAATACCAATAATAATGAAAAGCAAATAATCAGTAACAAAAAGCTGAAAAAAAGGTTTTTGCAACCAGGGAGCCGCTTTTTTTAGTGGTTTGGCAGACTCAAAGGGCTAATTGCAGCCCTTGAGATAAGCCACCAACTAAGCTCTAAATAGATAAATAAGATAAAACAGATTGATACAAGCCCCTAATGAGCTTGTGCTCAGAAGATTTCATACTAAAAACATTTTTTACTTACTTAAATTTGAGAATCAAAGAGGCTACTCTAAAAACAATGAAAATTTTACTCTAAGTGTTGACAGAATTTTGACTAGCTTAGTAAACCACAAGGACTCTATATCTACTCTACTTTGACACCAATTTGAACACAAAATAAGGCTTAAAAGCCAACACAAACAAGCTTAACCAACCAAGCCCTTTGAATCAATTTTGTCACCACAAATTCAAAGGGTGGTTTATAAAAACCTTAAAACCAAATTTTAAACTCTCAAAACCTATAAAAACTAATTTATACTAACTAAAAATGGTTATGAAATCTGGTCAAAATGACCCAAGTGGTTTTGACACCAATTGACCCACTTTGAGTCTTAACCTAAACACCCCTTTAAGAAAATAAAAGCCATTTTAAGACTGATTTAAAAAGATTTAAGCTGAGGTTTCTAACAACAGATGATCATATCAACATATTAAGCATTAATGAACAAATATCAACATAAATTAAGCACTCAAATAAGCTCAATAAGCAAGTGGCAGATTACACTAAATAAGGCAGTTTTAAAGAATAAGCAATAACAAGTGATACAAAAGCATAAACTAAAACTAATTAAGCATAATTAACACTAATAAGCAAGAAAAGACAAAAATAAGCAAGAAGAAGCAATGCTATAGTGATTTTGCAAAAATTGGAAAAAGAGAAAACTTACTTAACCCTTGCTTAAACAGGGCAATTAAGGCAGTCTACAAGCTCTAGCTTGTCAAAAGACAAGCTAGTGGGTCTATAAGCTCTTCCATTATAAGCTTATCTTCCATGATTTAGCTGAGGTAATTTAAGGGGTGAGCTTATTTTTGTGATTTTCTAAACACATTTTTATGGTTTTCTGAAAACGGATTGTACAAGTTACAAAGAGCTTAAATAAGGTTGATTTAGAACATGAAACTTAAAGACAAGCTTGAACAATAAATACCTCCAAATTTGATTAACTTAAGAAAAGTATTACATGACTGAAATTGAAAACATAAAAGTAGATAGAAAATAAAATTGAAAATTAGATTAGAAAAAGGGATGCCCCTCAAGGCTTACAATTGAGACCTATTTATACTAAAACTAGTGAACTATCTAGGTCTTCTCTTCTTCTTTCTTCTGTGTTTCTTTTGTGAAAGAAAAGCCCGAGTGTGTTTGTTGTGTGAGGTGAATCAAAGCTTAAATCTTGGCCCTTGAATATCCATGTGCTTCTTCTGATTTCATCACCATCGTTGGATTGACTTGAGGTGTGTGGGATTGCCAACATGGCAAGTATACATGGGGAAGGTGGTTGGTGAGAGAGGTAGGGTGAGGTTTTATCCTTGTTGTTAATGGATTGCAGGGTTAAAAGGAGAAGGATGGACCCGGTAGCAAGAAAAAAGGCGGGAAAAAGGGATGTTATACCTGTTTTGGTATAAAGCAGTTGGGTAAAGATTTTGGTGTGTTGTCAAATTTGCCCCTTCAAATAATCTGTCCCTTATCACCCTTATCCTTGTGGTTGAAAAGCTATGAGGGTTTGGCAAAAACATTCCCTCATTGTGTAAATGAATTTATAAACACCGTAAAGTCCTTGTGGTATGAAAAAAAAAAACATGTTTGACTTGGCAGAATTAGCCCTCCAAGTTATCAGAGTATTGCAAGCGATAATCCCCTTGTGAAGTAATAACTTTAAGGGCTTGGCAGATTTAGCCCTTGAAGTTATTAATACCATTTTTGCACTTTAATACCATGGAATTCAAGTTTGACAACTTGACAACTTTAGTCCCTGAAGTTGTATTTTCCTTTTGACTTGACTGACTATAACTTTGTCAGGGGTAAACTTGGCTTCTTTCACAGCTCTTTCATTCTCGGTGCTCGTTTGTTGTCCTTTTTTTAAGATTGTTTTGCGGTCCCTTTTCTTGAATATCCGTTTCAGCACAATACAAATGTAAAACATATACAAATACAATGTAATGTATTTGGTAGCGATTTTAGTCATTTTAAGTCCGTTATTGATGGAAAAATGGTATGTGTAAATTAAGCACATACAAAATCCCAACCATACGTAAAATATTGTGTCCGTGACCTCACGCAATGTTATGAAGTAAACACTTAAGAAAACCAAGAATCTCAATCCCCCTCGACTAATAACCTCGAAAAGTAGCTAAGTGTTCGCCAAGGGGAACTAAGAAATCAATAGCTTCGACAAGTCCCGTTTTCACCATTTTTTATATTTACACTAACTATCCCTAATTTTTTTGGATTTTTCCTTTTTCTTTTCTCAACTAACTAACATTTTTGACTTCCTTTATTTTATCAACACTGGGATCATAGAATGAGAAGCGCCCATAGAATAATCTATGGATGTCCTGACCGATAAATTCATCGTCCCCGATTTTTCACTAGTCCCAAGCTATGCGTAAAAACGAAATCACCGCTGAGTATAAGTAAAGATGCTAACACTGCTTATAACTATGACTTGTCAACTTTCCGCTCCCAACAATTATTCAATTAGTGTGAATTTTGTGCCTTGATTTAAGTAAACTTTAGATCGACAGTTTTTAGAAAGTAGTAATATGTTTTTATGCATATAACGATAATTCTGAAGAAATCTAGGGAAAAGACTATATCACCTACCAACCAACATATTCTCGATAGATCCCAGCCAAGTTTGACTTAGGTTATCAGGTTGAGACCCCACAGGAGAATGTTCGCAATGTAATAGCGGGATACTCTACCCTTTTAGGCAGAATTTCTTAGTTTTACCGTTAAATAAACAATACTACTTAAAGCACGCAAACATCAAAAATTTAATGATCTCATTGGTGCGATTATTCCTAGAAATAATCTACCAACGGCAACCAACAACTTTTGAAGTCATAGAGCAAGTTATTTCTTAGTCAAAGAATTATACTTGATTTTAGAAAAAGAAATCTATAACCCATTAAATTTTCCTTATTAGTCATTTCATTGTTTATATATACTTATAATACCGTCATCATTTACATGACTAACATCGGCCACGCCTCCGACAAGTTAGTGACTTAGTCTGACGATGCTCCACCCGCCTTAATAATGAAAGACTTCAACATCGGCCACGCCTCCAACAAGATGAAGTAAACTAATGGAGAATTCTTATTGATAATACTTAAGAATGCACTTTGGCATTTATTATCTCACTATGGGATTTGTTTTGAAGACTGCAACATCGGTTGTGAGCCGGCAAGATCAGGTAACCTTTATCAGCCCACAATTTATATTTTTCATCATACATTTTTCATTTTTTTCATTATTTTTATTTTTATTTTTATTATTATTATTATTATTTTTGCAACATATTTTCCGTAATAGAGAAAATTTCATTTTTAGAAACTCAAGTATACAGTTGAACTAAGATGAATATTTTCGTTTCCGAAAGAGCTTCTTTTTAGAAAATGTCAGTTTAAAGTTAAAGCAAAATTAAGCACGTTTATTAGTCAGGTTAAGAGCTTCTAGGAGAAAAAGTGACAAGTTACACTCATAAGCTTTTAAGATATCCAACTAATCCTTGTTTAGCATCTTACTTGTAAACAACACTATCATTTTTCGTTCTTCACGAATTTTAAAGTCCGCGAACGCTTAGTCTAAAAGTTAAGGAACAAGCTAAGAGCTCAACACGCTCGACCGAGTCAAAATTTATTCTCATTCTACCCATTAGGAAAGACAAAATTATGACAAAACACATATTTTATTTTTGAAAATTTTTAAATTTTTTCATTTTTTTGGTATTTTAGCAAAATTTTGGTGGTAAAAACAGGATTACGTGACAACAATGGCTGCAGGCAAAATCAAATCAAAGATTCCCCCCCCCCATACTAGAACTAAACATCATCCTCGATGTTTTAAAAGGGGTACCTACGTAAATCTAAGGCCGTTTATTAAGTGTGCCAAAAGATGAAACGTTAGTCGAGGGGGGGGGGGGGGGGGGGGGGGGGGGGGGGGGGGGGGGGGGGTGGGGGGGGGGGGGGGGGGGGGGGGGGGGGTAGATTTGGATATTGGATTCCCAAATGAAGCTGAGGATGTGAAGCTCTTGTGATCGGAGGACAAAAACCGTGAGCACGAGAGGCTTCAAAATCCGGGACATCCTGGACAAATAAACCACAAAAACACAAGCATACGAGAAATGGAAGAGGCACACCTCCTCACGTCACACAGTTAGAAGAAAATAGAAAGAAGATAGAAGGATAAGCATGGGTTGCCTCCCACGAAGCGCTTGTTTAAGGTCACTATGCTTGACCCGTCCCCGAATTCATTGGTCCATGGGGAAAGTCTGGAGATCCGGGACTACCAATTGTGGTACGTCCCCTCCAAAGTAGTGCTTCAAGCGGTGACCATTCACTTTGAAATTTGGCCCGGAGTTTTGGGATAACTCGACAGTGCCATATGGAAAGACTTGGGTTACAGTGAATGGTCCACTCCAGCGGGTCTTAAGCTTGCCCGAGAAAATCTTCAATCTAGAGTTAAAGAGGAGGACTCGATCACCGACGTTGAAAAACCCCACCCCAAACCCCTGCAGTTTTTTGATCTTGAGTCATGGAAAAAAAAATTATTTTTTTTTTTCCCCACTTTTTGTTTTCTCTTTTAGATCAAAGAGTTTTCATAGGCATGATCACGAAGTTCATTAAGTTCATTGAGTTGAACTTTTCTGTGATCACCCGCGGTTTTGATATCAAAGTTTGTATGCTTAAGGGCCCAGTAAGCTTTGTGCTCGAGCTCAATCGGAAGATGACATGCCTTCCCGTACACTAACTTGTATGGAGTACACCCGATGGGTGTTTTGTAAGCTGTGCGGAAAGCCCAAAGTGCGTCATCTAATTTATCCGACCAAGAGGCACGATTTTCGCCCACGGTCCTTTCAAGAATTCGTTTCAAACCACGATTGGATACCTCAACTTGTCCACTTGTTTGTGGATGATACGCGGTGGAGAGACGATGAGTGACTCCGTATTTAAGCATGACCTTTGCAAATTGGTCATTGCAAAAATGGGTTCCGCGATCACTTATGATTGCACGAGGGGCACCGAATCTGGCGAAGAGAGATTTAAGAAATTTGCAAACAACTCGGGCGTCATTGGTGGGGAGCGCTTTTGCTTCAACCCATTTTGATAAATAATCAACGGCCACGAGTATATATTTGTTCCCTCTTGAAGACGGGAACGGCCCCATAAAATCAATGCCCCACATGTCAAAGATTTCGCAAACTTGGATAGAGTTTTGTGGCATCTCATCACGTTGCGAAATTTTGCCTTGACGTTGACAAATGTCACATCGGGTGACAAAGTCGTGGGCATCCTTGTAGATCGTGGGCCAATAGAAACCTGAATCGAAGATCTTTTTAGCGGTGTAATTGACACCGTAGTGTCCCCCGGTGGGTCCACTGTGGCAAGCTTTAAGAATGTCAAAAGCTTCTTGCCCCGAAACACAACGCCTAATTACTTGGTCAGCACAGATCTTGAATAGAAAGGGGTCGTCCCAAAAGTAATGTTTGACGTCTTTGAAAAACTTTCTTTTCTGCTGAGACGACATTCCTTTGATCACAAAATTTCCCGCATGGTAGTTTGCAAAATCGGCAAACCATAGGGCATTATCATCACCACGAAAGGTAACCATCCCAAGTGTCTCGAGAGGAAATGTTTCCGTAATTTCCTTTTTCTCGAGCTCACTTTGATGGGGATTTTCAAGTCTAGAAAGGTGGTCTGCGGTGAGATTTTCTGCTCCTTTTTTATCACGGATAACGACATCAAATTCTTGGAGCAGCAAAATCCACCGGAGCAATCTTGGCTTAGCATCCTGCTTAGCAAGCAAGTACTTGAGAGCCGAATGGTCCGTATATACTATGCTTTTGGACAAGACAAGATATGGCCGGAATTTCTCGAAAGCATACACTACGGCAAGTAATTCTTTTTCCGTTGTAGTGTAATGTGCTTGAGCCTCGGTCATAGTTTTGCTTGCATAGTGTATCGGCTGGAAGTGCTTGGTCTTACGTTGCCCTAGGACTGCCCCAACAGCAAAATCACTTGCATCACACATGATTTCAAAGGGCAAGTCCCAATCGGGAGCAACTAGAATTGGAGCCTGGGTTAACTTCATCTTAAGGGTTTCAAATGCTTCGATGCATTCCTTCGAGAAGATAAACGGAGTTTCTTTTTCAAGGAGGTGGGTCATAGGCCGGGCGATTTTGGAAAAATCCTGAATAAATCGTCGGTAGAATCCGGCGTGACCGAGAAAACTGCGAATACCCTTCACGGTAGTGGGATGAGGCAATTTTGCAATGACATCAACTTTTGTTAGCTCGATCGACCTCAATTCCCGTGACTTAGGAGATTTTATGGTCCGAAGAACAATGCCTTCCTTAACCAGAAATGGCTTTTCACCCATTTAGAGCAAATTTGTGTCTTCACCCGCTTAAGCGTCTTTTTCCAAATGGTTAGGCATGTCGAGAAAGAACTCCCCAAAAACCGTAAAGTCATCATAAACACTTCCATCGTTTTTTCGATCATGTCGTGGAAGATTGCCATCATACATCTCTGGAATGTGCCTGGTGCATTGCAGAGGCCAAAGGGCATGCGCCGGTAGGCAAAGGTTCCGTATGTGCAAGTAAATCTTGTTTTCTTTCCATGATCTTTGGGTCAGATGGGTATTTTTGGAAAACCCGAGAAACCATCGAGAAATAATAGTATTTCGTTTCCCCCAAGCCACTCGAGCATTTGTCACATGAATTGGTAGTGGAAATGGACTTTCGTGTGGCTTCATTCAACTTTTTTCGGTAGGCAATGCATACCCGCCCAGTCCGTCACCCAATCGAGTTTGGGATTCACTCCCAAAAATAATTTTTTTTTTTTTTTTATTTTTATGGGGGGTGGGGGGGGGGTTTCATTCTCAACAACGGTAAAACCACCTATCTGTTGGTACACAGAGTAATCGGGCTTACCAGGGAACTATCCGAGATAGGGTAAATTATTCACTCAAGAATTTTTCAACTTCTTTTTTTATGAACATCGTGGATTTTTTGGTTTACCCTCTCTGATGTTGGACGCTGGTGTTAGTCCTCTTCCATTAGAATTTTGTGAGTACAAAAATCCTGGGTTAAATACTTGGAGTATCGGAGAGTTTCTAAGTCTATGCTCGCTTGTGGGACGTGCAACACCTTTAATAGATCGCTTTCTCCACGACACTCAAATTTTTAGCAATGATGAAACTGGTAACTTTGTTGTCACCCTCCAAAAATGCATAGTCGAGTGGTAGGTAAGTCCTTGAGTTCCATCTTGGGAGATTCATCAACTGATGTTCAACTGTTTTGGGTTCCAAATCTTTAAGTTCTTTTCTAATCTCAAAAAATAATTTGCAAGGTTGGGAAGAAGTTGATAAGGCTCACTATTTAGGATAAACTTCAAGAAGAAGAATGTCCTTCTTTGTATCACATTCGCATCACAATTCCTGACTATATGAAGTAATCAGAAAGTCAGCCATCGATTTCTTCAAGAATGAAATCACTACCCTCGAATGGAGTGAGTTGGGAGAACAGTTGTAACAACCCCCTACCCCAATTGGATTCCAAGTGATGGAATTGAATATCCATTCGCTAATACTTCTGAGAAACCTAAGAACTCTTGAGAATATTCCTCACATGCTATACAATAAGTTTACCTGTAACTGATCCCCTGGCATTGTAGAGAAATTTTCGAATCATCCTACTTTGAAAGCCACGGATTGGTCATCAAGTCTTAAGCCATCTCTTCATCGTGTAACACTATCAAGGCTCTTGCCGTTCTTAAAAATGGTCTTCCTAAAATCAACGGGACTCTAGGGTCGGCATCATAGTCAACTACCACAAAATCGGCTGGAAAGTAGAAGGTTCCAACCTTCATACGAAAACATTTTTTCGGCTATGCGGTGGGCGTGGAAGTTCGATCGTCCGCCCCACCTCGATTATCAACTTAGTTTTTTTGGTCAGTCCTTGGAGATTAAGCTTTTCCAAAAACTGAGAGTTGGCATTAGATTTGATGCTTTGCACCAAGATCGCCAGGCCGTAAGCTTCATCCAACCTGAAAATTCGCACGGTATAGAAATTCTACCTGGGTCTCCCTAATTTTTCGGAAATGTTCTTAGGTGACTGCCAGCAATTTCATTAACCGTGTTTTGGTTTAATTCTAAATCTTGTCTTGTTGTTCAAAAGCTTTCTGAACATTGGAGCAAACTTAGGCATGTGCAGGAGAGCATCCGCGAAGCTCAGCTCGAAGTGGAGATTCCGAAAAATTTCCATGAATTTTAAAGCTAAAAGGTCGTCCTTTTCGCGGATTTTTTCCTTGTTAACCCTAGATGGATATGGTAAACTCATTTTTGTTTTAGGCATGACATTTGGTTTCAATCAATTCTTGGACTAATCGGAGGTTGACGTCTTTGGTACCCCCGTTAGGAAGCACCGGTCCTTTGTCACCTCGGTTTGCAAACTTCCACCACCGAGGTGGAATTTGAGGACCATCATTAACGAAACCACCGCTTTCGTGTGGATTACTTTCAATTCACCCCTCGTATTAGCAATTGTGGGGGGGGTTTTTATGCAAGGAAGAGAACCTGAACTCGAAGTAGAAGCTTGGTTGAATTTACGATATGGTGAGGCAAGTCGGTTATGTTTTGGTCATTTGGTTTTGCATTTTTTGCATACCCGCATCATTAGCGATTACATAGCGCTCAAATCAGTTTTTGACACCCCGAAGCTTGATGCGCTGGAGCTTGAAAGCTGGGTTTTATTAACCGGGTTTGATATATTGGGGCTTGATGTTTACCTGGGTCGTTGATTGACCCTGGTTATAACCATTTTCTTACGGTTTTGGTTTTGTTCCAACATTAGAATGTTAGCTTGGATGTTTGTTTGCATGGGAGGAAAACCAGGTGGTCTGATTTGGTTTGCCATCGGTGGCGGACGGTAACCGGAATTTCCATGGTTAAAATTTGCTGCGGCTGCTTGCGAGACGTATTCTTGGATGTTATCTCGGTAATTGTTGCTATCGGTAGCCGGACAATTACGATATGAGTGGGCACCACCGCAGGTAACACAACTTTGCTCAACTGCTTTTACAGGAGCGGGAGCTTGAGTTTGGTTTTCTTATCGAGGAATCAATGCCTAACCATATCTTTCCAGCTCCGCAACATCAGATGAAACCTGATGGGTGTGAAGAGTTTTGTTACTACTATTGGAAACATTGGCCCTTGCTTCGTGATTGACGAACTTTAGATATGCTCTCGAGATTTTTAGGCATCCTCAGAGCATTTTATCGAAAGAAAGTACCACCCGCGCAGAGTTCAATGAATCTTGACATATGAATTTAGGGCATTATAGAATGTATCGAGTTGATGCAATTCTGAAAACCCATGATGAGGGCATCCCCTTAAAAGATCATTGAAACGGTCCCAAGCCTCATAAAACGTTTCATCAAATTTTTGCTGAAATCTCGTGATTTCATTTCTGAGATTTGTCGTTTTAGAGGGCGGGAAGAATTTGTTAATAAATTTCGAAACAAGATCATCCCATGTTTCAATTGATCGAGGGGGTTCTTTTTCCGCCATATCCGGGCTGCCCCTTCGAGAGAAAACGGGAAAAGCATAAGCTTAACCGACGTATTTGGTACGTTCGGAATCTTCATCGTAGAAGTGATCTTGTTGAAATAACGGATGTGAGCATGTGGGTCTTCTTTATCGTGTCCAAAAAATTGCTTGTTTTGAACAAGATTCAGAAGTCCATGCTTGATCTCAAAGTTATTCGCGGTGATTTCCGGAATAACTATCGCATCCTCGTAACCCTCGGTGGGTGCTTCGAGCAATTGCGCCATAGTACGATTATCGGCCATCGTAACTACGGGAGGAGCTTGATTATCAATTGGTTCCACAAGATCAAATGGTTCAACAAAAGTCGGGTGGACTTGTTGTTGTTGACGGTTAGAATTACGGGATTAAGAACAAGTGCGCATGCACTAAAATATAAAAAGAAAATTTATACTAATTTTTTTTTGGTTTTTCAACAATGAATTCACAATTTATTTTAATAACGGACAATGAGATAAGACACTTAAACCTAATAATCAACAAGCTTCTCGGTAACTCTTTAAAGAGAAAAACGCACAAAGGAGCGGAGGAGTAGGAAAGCGCGAAGCTATTAAAAACCTTTCTCCTTTAGGGTCGTAGTTCGTTGGAACGACCCGCCTTATACCCCTCTTTGAGTTTGTTTATCTTTCAAAGGTGAACCGTACCTCGCAAGTGACACAAAAGGTAAGTTTTTGATCTTTTGTTCGGGAACTTATTATGATAATGTTCCAATTGAGAACATTATATTGATGATATATTTTTTTCTTTTTAGGACAATTTTTTAATTTTTTTTTGATTTTTTTATCTTATATATATACTAATAAAAGAAAAATCTTTTTGTATTTTTTTATGAGAAAATAAGCAAAATAACTTCACACGGAAGGATTTTCAAAACACTAATTGTCAAACGCAACGACAATCGTATACAATCCTCCCTGGCAACGGCGCCAAAAAATGACAAGTTTCAAAACTACCCCTTTAAATATATATAAATATAAATAATTATAAATATATAATAAGGATAATTATCAAAAAATCTCAATGTAGAAAATCCAGAAGTATAATTCCTGGGTCGTTAATGCTTGTTCTCATTACCGAAACGTCTCAAATCAGACAACACGATAAGAGTGAATCGGATAGTTACTATTTTTCTGATTGAGTCGTCAATTCATATACTGGACCAAAATCGATATCCAGTTGACACAAGCTTGATTCATTTAGAATCTCGCAAGTCACCTACCGCAGATCGGTTTGATGTTAACTCTGGAAGGATTTCCATTCATCACTATGAATACTAAAGAGTATCACTATGAATGTTCTTGCAATTATCATAAGGATAATACGTAGGACTCTTTGATACCAAATGTTGTATAATGATGTACGACATTTGGCATAATTGAATTTGTGTCCTGGTGAGATTTTTGATTGATCTCGATGGATCTAGACTCTATAAGTGCACATTTGTTATTTGGTAATCAGAGGCTGAAGCAGACTGCCACCTTTTTTGTATCAACGATCTCGAAATGAGAAAGCCGATAGAAACGTGTTGATCTCCGTGAGAAATGAAACAAACTTCTTTTAAGAGAAGCCTGAGTAGCTGAGATATGTTGTGCCTTGCATCACTGAGTCCATGATGAATTGTCTTCAATATCAGAATCATCATTGTGATTACCGACAGATTATGCATTGACCTTGTTTCTGCCTAAACTTGTATGGAGGGATTCTTTCTTTACACCCTTTATCCTTACATATCTTTTTAATTCTTCAAACCTTCAATGTTAAACCAACGTGTCCTCATTATCACCTTGTTGGGTTTGTTCCAGTGATAACTCATGTCTTGGATAACATTATTCCCGATCTCACTTTACTCCTTTTTTCAATCATACCTAGGACTTCTACTCTATCTAATGGAGTGTTCCTGGGTAGATCCCTCCAGTTCTGGCTGGATCATGGAACGAATATACCTAACCTTAACCGCCTTATAACTCCTTGAGAAATAACAGTTGGTCGGTCTTTGAGATATTGCCATGAAGATCCATAAAACCATTTGATAAGAAAACAATCAACGTGTCTGAGAAATCATTTGAGACACATTGAGTGTTTCCAGAGTTACCAAAAAGCTCCCCTACACATATGCACCATATTATGAAAGAGTTTAGCACATGCGAGGTTTGGGAACGCACTTATAGATTGAAGATCGTATCCGTTATTAATCCGTATTGATCACATTTTAATCACTATTCTCCCCCTCAAAAATTGCATATGTGTTTACAATTTTTGACAATTAGTGAATTAAAAACAAGTTAATGTCCGAAATTCACATGAGCCTAACAAAGTATGGAGAGAACAGGAGTGCATGCAGAATGAATCATATTATTATACTCCCCCTCAATTATAGAATAGATTGAAAACTTGGAGTGGGAGTTTGTTGAGCACACAATTTTGAAAGATTTTGAAATTTTCTTTTTGAGAATATCTTGAAAAATTATGCTCAACAGGAAAATATGCGAGATATATCTTATTTACCATCATTTTCCTTAAAACTTCTCTTGAGCCTTCAAAACTTTGAATGTTTATATGACTTTGCTCAAGACCGAGAAGATATGAGCTTCCCGTTGTTTAGGATAAATGTACATAAATGAACATTTTCCTTTCTTTGGAGACCGAGTCCTAAGCTGACATTTACTTAGAAGTCGTAGAGAAAAAAATGAAAGGACATAATTTGAAAGCATTTGAAACTCTCGCTCGAACTTCATTTATTCACCTGTGTTAATATTAATCAACATTTCTAGGTGCGCAAATGTTATCGATTGTCGAGAGACATGTCGGAGAAGATTCTTTTTGTATTTTTGAAATTTTTTGATTTTGTATTTTGTTTTTATAGGTTTTATATTTTTATATTTTGTTTTTCTTGGTTTTATATTTTTTTTATTTTGTTTTTCTGATAAAATATATACAAAGAATTACTGAGATTTTGCAAGACGTTCAAGTTCTTTAGGAGATAAACTGCGCATACCAAGGTGACGAACCAGATAGTTGAATCGGTCTACTGGAAGAGCTTTGGTGAAGAGGTCGGCCAGTTGGTAATCCGTCTTGACAAATACAGTTCAATCGTACCCATTATCCACATGTTCCTTATGAAATGGTGCGGACAGCGATTTGATTTATGTTCTTGATGTTGGACCGTGTTTGCATGATAGGCTATGTCTGAATTGAATCACAGAGATATTGGAATCATTTTTGTAAGTAAAAGCCCATATCCGTATCTTGCCGCATCCAAAGGAAATTGGGCACAGCAAACGGATGAGAACACATTTTCTGCTTCCGCACATATTCTGCTTTCGCGGTAAATAACGCAGTACTGTCTTGTTTCTTTAAGGACCAGCTAACTAGTTTTTCACCTAAGAATTGAGCTCCACCGGAAGTACTCTTGAAGGTGTCTTTACATCCTGCATAATCAGCATCTGAAAATTCAGTTAGTTCAAAACCAGAATCCTTCGTATACCAGAGACCCATATTAACGGTTCCTCAGAGATAACGAAAGATCCTTTTAACCTCTTTGAGGTGCTTCTCGGTTGGCTTAGCCTGGTACCGAGCACATAAACAAGTAGCATGTACAATATCCGGTCTGCTTGACGTAAGATACATTTGGGCACCAGTAATGCTACGATATTTTGTTGCATCGACTAGAGTCCCATTTTCATCTAGGTCAAGTTTGTCTTTGATCTCCATTGGAGTTCCAATGGGATCACAAGTTTCCATTCCATATTTTTTAAGGATTTCTAACACGTAATTAGACTGGTTTATGAAGATGCCATGGGGGATTGGTTAACTTGTAATCCAAGGAAAAACGTCATTTCCCTCGTCATCGACATTTCGAAGCGGCTTTTCATAAGGTCAGCAAATAGTTGGGTATACCTAGGGTTTGTTAAACAAAAGATAATATCATCTACATAGGCATGTACCACTAAGATGTCATCGTCGAAGTGTCTTATAAACAGCATTGGATCAATGGTGCCTTTGAAGAAGTGATTTTGTAGGAGAAACTTTGACAATTCGTCGTACCATGCCCTTGGTGCTTGCTTTAACCCATATAGAGCCTTCTTTAACTTGTAGACATGGCTTGGATGATCAGCATCGATGAAACCTTCAGGTTAACACACGTACACGTCTTATTTTAATGTACCATACAAGAAGGCAGTTTTCACGTCCATTTGAAACACGATGAACGATTTGTGTGCAGCATATGCCAAAAATATCCTGATAGCTTCCATTCTAGCAACCGGAGCGAAGGATTCTTCAAAATCTATTCCTTCCTCTTGGCGGTACCCTCTCACAACCAGATGAGTCTTGTTTCGGATGACCGTGTTCTCTTCATCATGCTTGTTTTTGAATAACCATTTCAAAGTAAAGGGTTTTATGTTATCTGGAGCAGGAACTAACACCCATACATCAAGTCTTTTGAACTGGAGAAGCTCTTCTTGCATTGATTCAATCCATGCAGGGTCGGTCATAGCCTCTTTGACATTTCTTGGTTCCATAGTGCTCACAGTTAATGCATACATGCACATGTCACCATCTGTTCGGAGTTGATTCCTTGTCAAAACTAGTCGTGAGGGTTCTCCTATCACTTGTTCTAGAGGGTGATCCTTAGTCCACAGATATTCATGAGGATAAGGTTGATAAAACGTATGCATGTTCGATGGATCCACATATTGTAAAGATGATGATTCAGTAGCACTTGTGGATGGAGTAGCAAAAGGATTTACAAACGTATTTCCATCGAGCATAGCATTCAGAACATGTTGTTGTTGTGTTTCGAGCTCATCAACATCCTGTGAAGTGTTTGGAAAATTTGTAGCTTGAGAGGATGAGTTTGTTGGTGTCGGTGCGGTGTCTGCTATTGTTGTAGATGTAGTTGGAGTCTGAAGAACTAGATGTGCTTGAGCAGCCGGAACAGTTCTTGGAGCAGCTGACGGTTGACCACCAATATAATCATCATACATAGCTTCGAACATTAAATCCAATTCATGTTTAGTTGGTTGTTGAGTTGTTATTGTTAACGGAGCATAAGTAAGATCGAGTCCTGAACTGATTTATCCATAAGTCATGCTTTGAAGTCCGGGTTTTGAATTACGTTGTTTAAAAGCCATAGCTGAAAGCTCATCAAATGTTACATTCATTATCTCCATGATTTTCTTTGTCCTTCGGTTGTAGACTCTGTAAGCACAGGAATTAGCAGAATAACAAATGTAGAAGCCAATATCACCTTTTGCACCAAGCGTCCCAATATCTTCACGATCATTCTTGGGATAACAGAGAGCCCCGAATACATGTAGAATGGAGATGTCCGGTTTTCTGCTGTTAATGAGCTCGTATGGTGTTTTGTTAAATACAGTGAATAATAAAGCGGTTTTGAGTGTAGCACGCAATAGCAATCGCTTCAGCCCATAAGAATAACGGTGCACGAGAAAATTCAACATTGTTCTGGCAGCCTCCACTAATGTTTAGTTTTTTTATTCCATGACTCCTATTTGCTTAGGAGTTCTGACAAAAGACGATTGGTGAGAGATGCCAACACTATTAAAGTATTCTTTAAGCACTTAATTCTTGAATTCTATGCCATTGTTGGTTCTTACAATGATGACTGGAGCTTGCAGTAGAACTATAATTTTCTTGAGAAAGGTTTTAATCTCCTCTGGTGCTTCATCTTTTGATCTGAGAAAGTGTACCTACGTGTAACGAGAGTAGTCATTTACAATCACAAGAACGTATCGCTTACCGTTTATGCTTTCGACTCTCATTGGACCACACAAATCCATATGGAGAAGGTGTAACCTCTGCTTAGAATTTGGAATAGGTTTGGGTGGGTGAGATGCCTTTTTGCTTTTTTCCTTGCTCACATGAGGGACAAATATGTACTTTATGATATTTTAATTTTAGAATACCGGTGACGAGATCATTTTTAACAAGGTCATTTATGGTGTCGAAATTGAGGTGGGATAAACGTTGGTGCCATAAACAAGACTTAGTAGAAGTAGCACGAGCCTTGAGGCAAATTGGAGAAGCAGAGGCCATTTCATGGTGATTGATAGTGTAAAGGTTTGTTGTGCGATTTCCTTTTAACAAATCAACTCTTTTGAGATTTTTAACAAAACAGGTGTTTCTTCTAAAAGCGACATCTAAATTTGAATCATAGAACTGCCCAGCCAAGAACAGGTTATGCCCTAAGCCTTTAACGAAATAAACTCTGGTGATCAATATCTTTCCCCATTGAAGATCACCGTAACCCAGAATTGCAGCAACATGATCATTTCTAAAGCGAACGGTTCCCAAGAACTTCCTGACGAAATTTATGAGAAGCTTCAGATTGCCTGTCATGTGCTTTGAGAATCCTGAGTTGACGCACCATAAACAAATTTGAATGACCTGCCAAAGAAAAAGTAGAATATGGAAACCGTTCGCTTGTAGGTTCCTGAGGGTTAGGAGTGTATGCATTATCACCATTTGAGCAGTCAGATTGACTCTCTGATTCACTTGATTCAATTATTTTTCCTTTAAGGTCGAAAATTCTTCCAGTTGGTGACCACCTAAGGCAAGTTATAGGTTTCCTAGGCTTAGGTGAAGCAAGTCTTTCTTTGGACCTAACTTTCTTAGGTTTCAAGACCTTAGTCTTATGTTTCCTTTTATTTGTAGTGTTTGAAACATTAGTATTGATTTTCTTCATACAAGAATTCATGTCATTCACATAATTAAGCACACAGACATCATGATTAGAAGTAATTAAACATTGCTTACACATAGCACAAATAACTTCAGATTTATCATTCCGAATAGCAAGCTTAATGTTATTACATTCAGATGACATATGTTTCTTATTCTTAGAAAGCAGTAAATTCTTAAGGTGTTCTTCTACTTCAACTTCTTTATTCTTACTGCAACTACTCTTAGACGCAGAGGGGACCCTATCATTCTTTGTATTGCTCCTAGGCTGTGGCCTTTTGGTCTTAGCAGTGTTGTTTACTCTTGTATAAGACAAACCATTTGAGTCAGAATTAACATCTTTCTTAGTGATGACATGAGGTTGTGAAATAGTGATTGGATTTATCCTAAGGCTTGCTCTAACTTTATTGATAAGCATAAATTTGTCTTCCCTAGAAGTCTTACGGGGATCAATCCTAAACATTCTAGGGGTAATCGCTTTCTTATTTTTCATAACTTTTGATTCTTGTGGTGTAGGTATCGAGTTTAAAGTGACTGGTTTTGACAAAGGATGTGACTCATCGATCTTGGGAAGACCCTTAGATATTGAAAAAGGAGTTACTGAATAGAGTTTTGATCCAGAAGAAGAAGGTGGTTTTCCCAAAATTGATTGCTTTCTAAACTGAGTATTCACACTCGTACCTTTGGTGGTGTCCTTTTGTTCAGAAGTCTTATCAAATAACTGAGCTCTTAACTTAGCATTTTCATAAATCGTGTCATGTAATTTATCTTGCAAAGAGTCAATTATTGTTTTGGTTTGAGCCCGTATCACAGAGATAGAGTCAAACAGGTTTTTGTATGTGGTCTTAAGATGAGAATTTTCTTTAGCATAATTCAAAACCTGAAACTCTAATTCCACGTTCTCATTCTCTAGTTTCTGAGATAAAGGATCAAGGGTATCTGATACACATGAAGTATCCTTAAATTTACCCTTGAGATCTCCTAACTGAGCTTGCAACCATTTGATCTTTTGTTGCATGTCATTATAAGCTTTATCGTACGAAATTTTGTCGTATTTGCATTCTTCGCATTTTTTATACCAATCATTCCAAAGTTTAGCATATTCATTCTCCTTTTTAATGATACAATTTTCAAATCGTTCTTTTGTACGTTCAAGCTCAGTCTGGAGATCGGATGTTTCACAACAGTAGGATTTTGCACAATAGACATAATATCTTGACTGATAACTGCTCTCAAGAGACGCTCGATTTCAAATTCCAAAGCCTTGTGCTTAGCAAGAGATTCATTAGCTTCCTTTGCAAGAGATTTGAAGTCTCAAACAAATTTAGCTGCTTCTTTCAAAAACTGTATTTCGAAATTTTGCACTCTAGCATCAACTTGGTTAACGTTAGGGAAAATTTCATCTTTTACAATTTGTGAATCTATTGGTGAACATAAGATGACCAATTGTGTATATCTAAAGTCGTTTTTTGTTTAACAACACGTTGAAGAGTCACACTGGTGCTTTTTACCTCATTTAGAAATTTTCGTGCAACACTTGGTGTAGTATCATCCGAAAATCCTTCATTTAGTATTGAAATTGATTTAGAAACATTGGTCATTTTGGAAGTATTTGAAAAATACAACTCTTCACGTGACTTGGCCGTTTGAGAAACAAAAACCCCAGAAAGATGATTAATATTTGCATAATTTTCCGGTTTTATTTCTTTGTTCAATTGTTTCATTTTTAGACGACTCTCTTGAGCAAGTTGCAGTGTCTCCTTTGAATCATACACGTCAGGAGGATCATGCTTTTCTAATAGAACTTTGCCATTATACAAACTCTGTTGTTTCTGCTTAAGATAAAAAGGATTTTGATAACCTAAAGCCATTTTCTGTTCGGTGTGGTAAAACGAGTCTGGCTTAGTTGAAAGCATGTGCATCGTATGAATCGATTGACCCATTTTTACCAGAATATTATCTAATTCCTTTATTTTATTCTCAAGTTGAATTTGTTTATCAAGAAGCTCGTCTTCACGAATTTTGAAATCAGACTTCACTTTTTCTCTTCTTCTTGAAGAGAAGAAATAGTTGACTTTTCTTTTAAAAGCTGGTTATTTAAATTTGCAATTTTCTCATTCAAAGTCGTTATTTGTTTACCGGAACTTAAGTGAAGTGCATTTATCTTTTTAGTAAGACATTGCTCTTGATAAACAGACTTTTGATAAAACCTTTCAAGTTTGTCATATTTTTCTTGACTAATTTCAAAACACCTTTCTTGATTTTTATATCTAGCAAGCTCAGTGGTCAAATCAGCATTATTTTCTCTCAACTTGCGATTGACCGTGTTGACTTTCTCAACTTCAATTTCCAAATTATATGATTCAAAATAAGCACGTGTTCCCTTAACAGTTACAGGATGTTGTTCTACTGTTCCCCCACCTTGTTCCACAATAGAAACCTCAGAAATAACACTACTGTCGTTCTATTGTACTTGGTGTGGTTAAGGAATTGGCTCGAGTAGCTCAGTATACTGCTCCTCTTGAGTAAACATATTGAATATATCATTATTGTAGCAATTGTCAGAAAGTTGTACCTCAACTGATCCGTCTGAGTCGTAGACGGGATCTTTGTCAGTCTGAGTACCCGATGTCGATGCTTGCTGCAAATTAGCTATCAAAATGCAGTCTTCATTGACTTCCTCAATCTCATCAAGATCTCCTGCAGCATCCATCAAATCAAACTCTTCAGCTTGGAGTTGGATCCTTGCTTCTTCCTTTTGAGCAATCAACAACTGAGTCTGAAGATAAGTAGCATCCGTTCTCCTTTGCTTGACTGTGCAGTTCCTAGCAAAATGACCCAATCCTCTGCAGTTGTAACACCTTATCTGATTACCATTATTCCCATTTGCATTATGATGAGGTGTCATTTTATACACTTTTTCAGGGCCGTTTAACCCCCTAAATCGTGTGTTTATGCCCAAAATAGGTACTTAATCGTTCCTTTTCAGGTATTTTGCATTTCGAAGGCATTTGAAAGAAATACACGTGACTTGGGCTCATTTGGAGGAGAAACGGACAAGACTACGGACCTACACCAACATTGCTCAAGAATTTCTCCTCAGAAGCTAGAGACGGCGTCACAGATTACACGTGATGCCGTCACAACGATATTCCTATATATACAAACCTGAAATTAGGGTTTTAAGTGTGTAACTTTAGAATAAAAGGAGGGTACGAACCCTAGTTCGTTTAGCAGCTGTTAGGGACGATTTTAGGGCCTCAAAACCCTATTGTACTTCCTTCAATTCATGTTCTAATCAAGTAAGACTTATTTAATCATTAAATATATCTTGTTGTGTGATTCTTATCTGTTCTTG
The DNA here is from genome assembly GCA_026074375.1 of Tanacetum coccineum. Classification (NCBI taxonomy): domain Eukaryota; kingdom Viridiplantae; phylum Streptophyta; class Magnoliopsida; order Asterales; family Asteraceae; genus Tanacetum; species Tanacetum coccineum. Next base: position 19,111 of record BQNB010005881.1, on the reverse strand, counting down.
CTTTATCTATAACATGCTTGGCTAAACTTTCTATTGTGTTTATTTATGATTGTATGAAACCTAGGATGTAGATCTTAGTGGTGTTGCTTCTTGTGATGAATATGCATGTTAGGTCTTAGAAAACCAACTTTTGTCCATATCGCCGTTGATATGTCTATGAAAACATGATTGTGTAGTAAGGATACCATCGGGTAACAGTCTTCATACTACCTTGCCCTTTATATGGTTGATCCACTCTTAATATATTTCAAATGCACTTAATATACTCTTAGGGGCCTTGTAATAGTCTTCATACTACCTTACTTGTGTGTTGCCTTAACGGAATATTAAATAGACGACGTGTTCGTGTAATTCATTCATGACTTAGAAAATAATTACATAGAGCATCACAAGTGTGACAAAGCAACAACACTAGGAGAAGCAATCTAGGGAGTAATACATGATTAAATAAACACAATCTTTTATTATATTGTTATCACCAGTAGCTTAGTTTATCATTTAGTTTAATAGCTAAAACCAACCACCTCTCCAATATATGATTTTACCTGCTTTCATAAAATATAAAAATACAAAAAGAATCTTCCCTCAACCCTTAGAATTCTGTTAGACCGTGATCAAGCCTTCCCAACCTATTCCCCTAAAGAACGATAACAACCCTCGAGTCTTGCCTATACTACTACTACAACGGTTAGGTACTCTGCCTAAGGAGTTGTAAAACTTCATGTAGAAGTCTTACGACGACCGCACCACATTACCCTCAGCCCTTGCTGCTACAACATTACCATTCCCATTTGGATTCTGATTAGCAATCCCCAGAACAACAATAAGCCCATTCCGATTTCCAACATTCTGAACACCCGGATTCTGAAATGCATTCTAAACAACCCGATTCCCGACATTCTGTAATGCATTATACCCATTCGGATTTCCAACATTCTGCCCAGCATACTGTCTAAACTGATTCCCACCATTTCCTCTAACAATCTGGATTTGTCTATCTTGCCACATGTTCATACCCGGTTGTGCAATCTGCCTGTTGCGTGGGTTGGGTGAAGTTCTCTGATTGTTGTTTGTTGGTGTAGAAAGTTTGAATGCCTTAGCAATTAGAACAAGTTCCGTGTTCATAGCAGTGGTGGGATCAGAAATGTCTTCAATATTAAGCATTCGTTATTGCATGTAGTTCTGGTTGAATGATGGTTATGGATTGTAGTTGTTGTTGGGAAGTGGTTGTTGCATGAAGGTACTTGGTGATGGTTGATCTTGGTGAAATACTAGATAATTAAAAGGATTGTTGGAATTTGCCATGAGTGCCAAAGGATCATGTGTTCTTGCAAGTCGTTCAGCTCTTAAATCATCTACCTCCTTTTGATTGTATTTTAAGAAATCATACAACTGAGTGTAATATGCTGCATGCAAGTCCTTTGTTTGATGAACAATGATAACATGTCAACTTCATTCTGGTTGTAAGTTGTTTGAGAACTTGAGATTGCTGGCAATCTTTTTAGGAAAATGTTTGTTTCTCTTGAAATCATTTATCAACTTTGAAAAACAATGATAGTAAGACTCAATCGATTCCCCATCAGTAGAAGTAAACCTTTCCCATTCATTAAACAACTTAGCCTTTTTCTCTTGAATTCCAATATCAGAACCTTTCATCATTTGTTGAACACGTAACCATATTTCTTGAGTAGTTTCATAGCTGTCAACAGCAGCATAGATCTCTTCAGGAAGACCGAGAAGAGTAGTCTGAATGGATTGATCATCGTCTTCTACCTGTTTAAGCTCCTTTTCAGTGAGTTCATCATCTGTCTGCTCATGAAAGGTTTCATTAACAAGAACTTCATAGTCTGGATCACCTGGTTCAGGAATCATTCGTCTGACATATAGACCATTTATAATGGAATTATAGATTAACTTTCCATTTGGTCTACTCTTAGCATAACGGAGAAGACGAGAGGACCATGGAACATAGTTCTCTTTGTTAAGCATAGGAGGACGGGTTTCGGAACCAGCAGCATAAATGTCTTGTTGAGTCGACATTGCAAGGGTGATGTGAAATGATAAGTTAGGATCGTTTTAGTGATAAGTGGTTTTGATTTGCTTTTATTGAAGTAAAAGAGATTAAGTCCTTGGTAATTCACTGAATTTTACAAATCTATGACTTAAACCAAGAAATGAATAAACTTTTACGGGATTTTACTAAATCAAGAGAAAACAGTGAATGATTAATTGTTTGAGATTAAAGTTTGTTGCTGTAGAATTAATCGTCTTTTAAGTCCAAGAGAAAATTATAAGTCCTTGATAATTAATGGTCCAAGTTTGTTTGTCACGAAAGTTTGTAAAAGTAATAAGTTTGTCCAAGTCTTTTATCAAACCACTGCCAAGAAAGTAAGCAAACCACTGCCTATATGAGGTAAACCGCTGTCAAAAGTTGGTCAAACCGCCGGCACGAAGTGTATCAAACCGCTGGTTAAAAGTGTAGCAAACCGCTGCCTAATTAGACAAACCGCTGGCTAGGCTTTACAAACCGCTGGCTAGGCTTTACAAACCGCTAGCAAGAAAAATTGAGCAAACTGCTGTCAAAATTTTGACGCAAATCGCCGCCTAATAAAGTGAGCAAATCGCTGCCTAAATCAAGTGAGCAAACCGCTGGCTTATCAAAACTGGCAAACCGCTATCACTGTTTAGTCACTAAACTACTGCAAGAGTACAAAGGACAAACCGCTGGCCTAAGAAATCACCAAATCGCTGCCAAGTTTTGAATTGGATAGAGTTTCGTTTAGGTAGACCAAGATAAGGTGTAAACCGCTGCCAACCTGTATAAACCGATGTTAAGAGATCTAAACCGCTGCCAAATTTAATAAGCAAACCGCTGGCTAACAAAGATAGCAAACCGCTGCCAAATGAACTCAAACCGCTGGCAGTCGTTATCAAAAAGTACAAACCGCTGTCTTTTTCTACCTTTTGTTTTTTATATGTGTTTAATCACATATCAACTTTCCATATTAAAACAAGCTTAAATGATCAATGATATATGAAAAATACATTGTATATGTGTGTTTTGTGAATTATGTCTTGCAGGTAACGGATATATCAAAAATGGACAAAAACAAAGCCAAAAAGGACTAAACCTAGCACGAGATTGGAAGGGTATGAAAAAAAGCGAAGCCGAAGGCGTATTCATTTTTAATGGGCCAACCCGTACCCATTTCATGGGCCGGGTCAACCCATTATCAATTGAATGATAAGAGTATAAGTCCAAAATATAAGCCTTTATCAAATTTCAAAGTCTAAATCCATTTAAACTCTTTATACATTCCTAGCCCAAGACATAAGCCCAAACCCATTTCCTTGACCCAAAGTCAAACGATACATCTGGTCAAATTCACTGTGGATCTTCCCTCTCATTTTCACACACAACGATTAAACCAGGGTAAAACCATCTCTTCTCACACGCACTCGAATGCTTCTAGAAGACAGCCTGACACGTCTGACACTAATTAAGACACCTTGGTAATCCTGAGCTATCCTATTGGTGGATTTATCGTGGCAGTAATCCAAGGGCTCAAAGAGATGGATTTGGAGGTTGTTAGAGATCAAGGGCTTAGATTGAAGCTAAGGACGCTCCTCCTCATGGCCTAGAACTTTCTGCTTATTTCTATAAATAGAGGATCTCACAAAGTAGGAAATGATCTAGTTTTTGGTAGCTTTTTAGTGTAATGTTTAGCTTATTCTAGTTCTCTTAATGTAATTTCATTTTAACGCTTGTAATCTTTTCAGAATTAATAAAATTTTTAGTTTTCCTTTTAATTGAGTTTTAAATTTCGTGTTCAACTTTTATGCAATTTAACTAAAATGTGTTTGGATACTAGCTAATAAGCTCAATAAGTTCTCATTTCCTAAGAAGCTATCACTTATTTAGTTAAGGCTTGTTTAGAGCTTAACTGAATAAGCTTAAACTTCAATAACCTTAAAAATCAATGATAAGTCTTTTGGGAACGACAACCAATAAAGGGATGGCTTATGGTAGCAATTACCAAGCTTGTTTTACACAAGCTGGAAGCTTGTAGATAAGCTCTTTTGAGCAATTTAGCGATCCCGTATAGTAAGTCGAGGAACAAGGTACACTCTCTTTTACAATTTTCGAGGTTATTTGACCTTTACCAGCTTATTAAACTGCTTTGGTTCTACTTATTATGCTCTTATTTGTACTATACCTATTCTGTATAATTTGCTTAAAATGTTAGTTTAGTATAGCTTAAATAGTTAGATTATATAGTTATTATAAAATCGGTCTATTTTAAGTTGAATAAGCTTAATTAGTATAGCTTATTACAATAGTGGCTATATTTTCCAAAGAAATTGCTTATACCTGTCTTAATAGTCTTAGTTGCTTAATCAGTTATTTCCATTATAGCTTAAACTAAGTCTGTTTTAAGCTTTTAAATGAAAAATTATCCAAAGTCAAAAGGAGTGTTTTGGGTTAAAGTAGTTAAAATGGAGTCAAATAAGGTCAAAGCAATTTTATAGTATCCTAATACAGTTTTTGAATAAGTCTCAACCATGGTCTAAACGGGATAGTATACATAAGCTCATTAATAGATTTTGTGTGTAAGTCTTAAAGAATGATTTAAATCAATTATCAAAAATCAGTCTGCCAATGCATAAGTGTTCTAAACTGCTTAGAAACATCCATGGACTTATAAAAGTTTTGCTTAATGTGAAGTATTTTGTGTTCCAAAATTTGATTTCTCTAATGCAAATCAATTTTTGAATATGTTTTGAGTTCAAATGGTTGTTGAAAAATCTTTTTTGTTTGTAATACCTCAAGTAAATCTTTTGGAAGCTTTAAAGCCTCTATAAGGCAAATCTTTTAAGATCAATTCCCAGCTTAATTTTAGATTTATTCCTGTTGAATATACTTTATTATAGTCACGATGTAATCTTATATAATTTCAGCTAGTCAAAAATGATTTGAGAGTACTTACATTATAAAGTTGCAAATTAGTCAATATCAAGTCAAAAAAGCCAAAAGATTAGAGTTAATTGCATTTTCTCAATTTCCAAATCTAGCTTAGTCCTTTAACTAATATGTTTAACTTTAGCTTATTGGTTTGCTCTTTGTAGTCAAGGTCTTAATCTGTTAAAATGTTTATTTTAGTTTAATCCTATGGCTTTTTAGTTAACTACTTAGCTTAAAGTTTGGTGTCAAAATGGTCCATTTAAACTGTTTTTGAGTCTATCGTCTTAAGGAAAGGCGTTTGGAGCTTTTTACTTATTTTGTTTATGCTTATATTGTAATCCCTATTGCTAAATAAGGTAAATGTCCTTAATCAAGTATTTTTATTGCCTTATTTAAGGTGGCTTATTAGTCTTAATTTTAGCTCAAAAGTAGTCCTAAGTCCCTTTAATTGCTTTTTAGTCCCACTGCTTAATGCTTATTTTAATAAAGTACAAGCTTATTTCATTTGCTTATTTTGTAGTCATTAGAGCTTATTAGTAAGAAGGTTATTAGAGTATGTTTCAGCTTACTTCCTTTAAGATGCGTTCTTTATTTGCTTATTAAGTCCCAAAAAGTCCAAACAGTTTTAACTCATTATGTCAAAATCTCAAAAAGCAAACTGTCACCTCCTTTTGATTAGTTTTTTCTAGCTTATTAGTGAGTTCTGACAATAAGCCCTTTGTTAAAGTTACTTATTTTTACTTAGTTTTTAGTTTTTTCAAAAGAAAAATATAAAGAAAATATAAATTTTCAAAAAGGAAGTCACAGGGTTCGAACCTGTGACCTTCCCTTCACACACACAACACCTCAACACTAACTGTAAAACATTGTCTTTTCATTTAAACCTTTGCACCATTTATTATTTACCCCTTTTCCAGTTTTTTTTTTTTATTTTTTTTATTTCCCCCCCTATATTTAGCTTTATTATAATTTCTTACAGTCTTATTGGAAATACAGCTGTTACTTCAATTTTCTTCCTAAACCTTTATTATATAGGGTACAAAGAATTTTTCTGAGTTTTTTCATAATTTTCAGTTTTCATTTAATATTTTTAATTGAGTTTTTAGTTTAAAAGGCTTTAAAATTAGTTTTAAAAATAATAAATGTACAAAAAAAATTATTTTCTGTTTCTAAAAATTAATTTTCTAATCAATTTTATAGTTTTAAAGAGAAATTTGCATTTTAATTTTATAGAGTATTATTTTATAATTATTTGTTTATCCGTTATCGTTACATTAATCGTTAAGTGGTTAAATGTGTCGTTAGAATTTTAAATTGTGCTTTTAATTCTATTTAGCGTACCTTTATGTGATTTCCCGTCTGCATTTTTAAGATATAGAACCCAAAATCCAGAATATTAACAATTCAAGCATTGCGATCGACGAACCGTAAACAAGGTTTTCAATTCACCACTTCGTCGGGATAACGTACAATCCGGGAATAAAATATTGAAATTGTCCTCAAGCAATTTTTAATATACAAACGGATACTTCTCTATATTATTACTTATTATGGATATTAGGAGAATATATATAAAGATATATAAATATATATAATATATATATAATCATATATATATATATATAAATATATATATATAATATATAAAGACATATATAACGTACGAAATCAGTTTTCTTGCTACAATTCGACTATCCAACAAAAACAAGTATGTTTCTTGTCTAACTTTACAAAAACCGCTAGCAAGACTTCGTAAACATAAAAGGATCTTCAAAACTTTCGAATAAGCAAAAAAATAGAATAAGCTAGCTAGACACAAGAATAAGCCATGAAAATCTAAAGATATAATCTACGACCGGTTCTATCAAGGAAAGTATTTAGGCTTTTGAAAAAACAAATAAGCAACAAAAAACAACCAATACAAGCCGTGACTATTAGGCTTCTAATAAGCACTTTTGCAAGGAAAATAAGCCACGAACTTATGTGTCAAATAAGCTATGACCTAGATAAACCCAAAAGTATAAGTTTTTCCAATTCAATAGCTTCAAACCAAAGAAAGTCGAATGCTTATAAGCTTGGATTAAGCTCAAAATAAGCAATGAAAAAGCAAACCACTAACACTAAACAACCATGAACTCTTGATACCACATGTTCACCTTATCAAAACACATACACATACACAAATTACTTGATATTTCTAGAGAGAGAGAGATGTTTAGAGAGAGAAAGAACTAGAGAGAAAATGGTTACTTCACATAGATAGAAAATAAGCAACACCCTCTCCACACTTATAGAGGGCTTTATATACTTTTCTTATGGTCGGGCTTGATAACTAATGGGCTTTAAGCCCGCAACTTAGGCCCACTTAGCTTAAATGAATTCTCGTAAACTATGTTTTCCTATGCAAGGCTCAGGAATATATAATGACCATCACTTTACATAAAAACACAACTAACATAAGAGACAACCAACAATTGCATATTTAAAAGCATAAAAGTCTATTCATTCAATTATAAAGTTGTGTGTAACACACAATCATACAACTATCATGCATTAAAAAGAAATATTATGCTTAAGGCATAATAATACATCATACATGAATAAAAGCTACAAAGTTCCTAATATTCCTAGAATTCCATAGGACTTGCTTGCAAAAGGTTTGGTTGAAAATTATTTAAAATATGAGTGACTAAACATAGAGTATGTTTAGTTTTGAGAAAGTGATGGTGGTGGTGGTGAATTTGGTGGTGGAGTATTTAGAAAAGGAGGTTGTGAAAGCATGTGTTCTATGTAAGAAAACGTGTATTGGAGTTCATCTCTCAATCCAAAGTTAAGAGTACGGTTGTGAATGCAACACAAGCATGAATCTCCATGTGCTTCAAGAAGGGTCCAAGGAATGGGATGACCAAAGAGAGGTGGTGAGAGTGATGGTGTATTGAAATGCACATAAAGTAGAGTGATTGGTGAAAGAGTAAGATTGATGTTCATGGAACCACTTTCTTGAGTTGGAGGTGGTGGAGGTACTCTTGGAGGAGGAGACATTAGTGAGTTAAAGTAGCCATTGGTGGATGGGGATGTGGAAGAGGTTGGTGATTTGGGTTTGTAATCAATGGAGGATGAGAAAGTGGCTATGGTGGATGGAGTTTTTGAGGGTGGATTTGGGGCACTTGGTGATAAGACTTGGTATTTTGGAGAAGGAGTTTTGATTTCATCATTAGTGAGGACAATGAATAATTGTTTTGGTGGTATGATGTTGATTTTTGGTCTTTTAGAAGGTTTGGAAATAGAAGCTTTAGTGGATGCCATGGAGGTTTATGGTGGTTGATAATAGATGAAGAAGATGATGAAATGATAGTAAACATTTGGAGGGAATTTATTAGAATAAAATAGTTTGGAAATGGAATGAATTTGAATTAGTTGAAGAGTTTCTAAAATGTGTTCAAGTTTTCTGGTAAGGATAGCCGAGGCTAGGTAAAAGGGAGTAAAAAAAACAGTAAAACCCGTGATCTGTATGGCTGGCCCTCTTATCTATGGTGTCGGCCCCCTTATTAATAAGGGGGCGCCCTTATGAGCTAAGGGGTCCGCCCATCTGATACTTTTCTGACGACCCAAAATTTGATTTTTGCTAAAATTTTGTGAAAAAAGTTGCGTTTTGGTGATCAATTTGCAGCAAGTCCTATGTGAATATATATATATGTTCATGAAACAAATATATCATATATGCATTTAACACATAAGAGTTCATGAAATAAGAATGCATGATTATATTCTAATAAGCTTACTAATGATCCATATTAATTAGAGGTCCTAAATAAACTAAACAAGATCAAGTACTTTCGAATAAATAGGGTTATCATCACATAAACAAGTAAACATGAAATAGGAACTAAGTCCACATAACCCATTCTTTAACAAACAAACTAAACACATTAGACAAACATCATCATTTCTTCTTCTTGCTAAAGACTCCTTTTATTGCTTTTCCGAACAACTTGAAACCTCCTCTAACTTCTTCATGCAATTTTTGCGTTTGATTGAGCAAATCAGTTTGTTGCTAGAAGAGAAGATCGTCGTCTTGTTGAGAAGAGGTGGGAATGTCGTATTTTTGGTGATTGAGAGGTGAAAGGGAGTTGAGAAATGTCGTAGGAGATGAGGTACTAGAACGAGAAGTACCATCATCCACATCGTCATCTCCATGGCGAGATGAAGATCCATAATGATGGGCGGATGATGATGAGACGGAGTGACGGGATTTAGGCATTCCACGATCACTTCGGGGTTTTCGAGTTTGTTTCAAGGCAAGTGGACGCATGACCCTATCGACGACATTGTAAGTGCCATTGCCAAGATGAGGGTAATGTTCCATGGCGTATCGAAAAAGACGAGTCAAGAACATACCATAAGGAAGATTGGTTTTTGGAGTAGCCTGAGCACATTCAATTCGTTTGACAAAGAAATAAGCAAGATTATATTGTTCTTCGGCAACAATACAATACAACATGTGAGCGAGACTAGCCGGAAGATGGTCCCGGTGGCCTCCTAGTCCGAACACATTCTCACGAATGAGTTCTTCCTAACGCTTCATGTCTTGTCTTAATTCTTTGGTAAGAATTTGATTGGGGGTGAGAATGACATTTTTACTTTTTATGGTACGATTAGGCTCGACACGTTCCAATTGAAGAAATCGACGAATATCGTCAGGAGTAGGAAGATTGGTATGATATGGTCCATCGGTCTCTTATAAGAATGAAAGAGATGCGAGATCCTATTCGTTTGTGAAGACGGCTTGACCACTATATGGAATTCTAAGAATTTGATCGAATTGTGCGAGTGAAAGAGTGATAAATTCATGTTGAATCATGAATGAGATTAGAAGATAACCATACTCATCGGTTTGGACTTTGACTTGACTATAAAAGTCTAGAATGAATCGAGGAACGATTGGCTCATTGATCTCGAAAAGACAATTGAAGCGAACGTTGGTGAACACTCGCTCAATGCCGTTGAATTTGTAATAGTGTTGATCCATGACTCGACCCTGGTGAATGAAATGGTTTTCGATGAGTTTATAGAATTGAGCAAGGACGGGAGAGAAACCGGGTATTTCGGATACTTTAGGGATATATGATTTGGTACGGAAGGTATCACCAATAATTGCTCGAGGCATGTTTATCACCTAAACAAGACAACAACAAAATAAAATGTTTACATATATATATATATATATATATATATATATATATATATATGTATAAAAGAAGTTTTAAAAATAATATATGTGGATCAGATATTACTTCGACTCTAAAAATAAAAACCTAAGAAGTAATTCAAACGTTCCTTAGTTTAATTTTGACTTAATCTAGAGTATCGAAAAATATATATTGAATTATATATTTCGACACTTAGTGTAATCTCATTAAGTATTTCGATTTAATAAGTAGAGTAGGGATTATTTCGATCTTAGATTAAAATTCTAGGAAATGATCCAAACGCTCCATTATTAACGAAAGACTTGACTAAGATCGTCGAAAGATTTACATTAAGTTGTATATTTTTCCGACTAGTATGAGTTCATTACATATGGCCTAACAAGAATGAAATGGTGTTTATTTTGACTCAAGACTACACTTTAAAACGATAAGCCAAACGCTCCCTTATTTTAGAAATTTTATTTAATATATCAATATATATATGAATTATATATATCTTGATGACTAATACAAGTATGTTATGTGTCTATACACGTGACAAAAATATAATGATGGTCATTTCGACTCTAGACTACGATCCTAGGAAATGATCCAAACACCTCTTTATTTTTGAAAACCTTGACCAATGATGTCGAAAAATATATATTGAGATATGTATTTTTCGATAATCAATATATGATCATTTTAACGTGTTTTTGGCGTGAATCAACAATGTATAAGTTTTTGTTTTGAAAATTAAAAAAAATTGAAAATGTATATATATATTCTTATGAAATTTTTGACCCAAATTTTTTTTTAGTGATTCATCCTATTGGGAATTTCGAATTCCTATTACTACGAGAATCATTATAGTTATGAATTTCCTAGACCTAATCACAAGAATATAAAAGACACAAAAAAATATAAAAAATACCCAATTTTAATTAAGAGCAAAATTGGATGAAATCGAAAGAGAAAAGTATGGAAAATCTTACAATAGATGTTGTTAATCACGTTGTTGGTGTTTTCCCCTTGCGAATTTTGATCGATTAGGTGTTTGGAGGTTTGAATTTTAATGGTTTAGGGTGTGTGTGTTCGTCACAGCAGTAGCAGGGGAAGAGGGAAATGTGAAATGGAGTGTTTCGTAATGGATTTAGCAGAAATAAAGGGGTGTTTGGCGATTTTAAGTGGCCGACCCCTTAGTGATAAAGGGGCCGCCCCTTTTAACATGGCCGGTCCCCTTAGAGCTAAGGGGGCCGCCTATCTGACGACCAAGTTTTTCTTGGTTTTTTGATTTTGACTAGTTTTATCAATATACAATTATTAAAATACGTCGAGAGCTACTAGTAATATTATTTTAGATAACCTAGTTCCTGAAAAATGAAGTCGAAGATGAAAAGAAAATACTTGACACATTTAATTAACTTTTCGATTAATTAGATGGACTTAAATAATTTTCGATGAAATAATTAAGTTATCAAGATTTTTAGACTGGTAAGTGGTTTAGAGATGATTGACGAAATTTGATTGTCATTTTAATTAACCTTTCGCTAATTCAAAATACTTTGATTATTTCGGATGAGATAATCAAGTTGTCAAGCCGAGAGAAGATTTAGCGAAGATTTAGTGACGTTTTCAATAAACTTCTTGTTATTTGAATAGATCAATTACTTCCGATGAAATAATTAATTGTCACGATTTAGAGTGATTGCGTGACGAGATAGAGATGATTAATACGTGACGATAAAATAATAAAATGGAGTCAAAGCTAGATAAGACGATTCCGATAGATGTAGTTCATTGTAGACATGTAGTCGAGGCGGATGTCGTAGTCGAAGGGAGTTTGTTTCATCCATAGGGTTTTGATGTCATGCCTTTTTGGCGCTTGAGTATGTTGTACAACTAATCTTACTTCTATGTTAATTATTACCCACTAACTCACTTTTCTTCATCTACGTGAGTTCACTACATGTAGACATAGAAGATTTCCATTTTATAAAGGTACGTAGAGAATCCTAATTCTACTACGTGAGAGCAAAGTTCAACATGAGCAATTTCATGCTTTTTACTTAATTCTAGATAACTATTCAAATGACATTTCTAGTTACTACACTATTTTCTCAAGCTTAATTTGTATTCTATTAACTATAATTCTTTTGTCTAGCAAATATTGCTTGTAGCATGTCGACACATAATTATTTAACAATTAGCACGTAATCTACATTCTAAATGAATGGGAAAGAAGACATATGAAGGACTACTGATTCACCTATTCAGGGGGTCTTGGTTGATCAAAGAACAATAGATGAGACATATTGTTTAGTGAGAGAAAGTAGAGAGAGGGTAGATGAACTATGTGTTTATTAGCTTGTGAATTAGAAAGATACACAATGATTTCACCAACCTCCTCATGGAGAGCCATGAGGGATATTTATACTAGAAACTAAAACAAACTATTCCTAGTTTACATAAATGACCCCTACGTGACACGCAGTGTCCAAGTCTAGTCCAATTCACGTGTAAGACATCAGCTTCACTAAAAAGTAAGGCTAACAATCTCTCTCCAAGATGGTGTCACACGTGAATTGGTTACAATGTTCCCTACAAGCATAAATAAAGTAAGATGATAAGAATGAAGTTCAGTATTCCTTGAGATTGTCTTCAAAGACCTTGATCTACTTGAATACTCCAACTTTATTTCTTCAGCTTGCAGACGAACACACTGTAATCTTCAACTCCCTCCCAAACAGACACCCCTAAGACTGATCAGAATTAATGCACTAGTCTTCTCAAAGACCTCCTTTCTCATTTAGGATACTCTGTGGGAGGGGATGATATCATCAACATCGTCTCACTTAGGAAGCATTCCAGTCTCGAAGTACATACTTTATCACTTTTAACGAAGTCAAAACCGTAGCACCAAAATCAATTGAGACCCGGAAATGCACTTTTCTCCCTCGAGGAAAGTCATGGTATGAATTTCTATCATCATACTCATGTGTACATCTTATACCGAAGTAAAAACTTTATCCCTTTTCCAAAGTCAAAAACGTAGCACCAAAATTAATTAAGACTCAAAAATGCACTTTTCTCCCTCCCGGAAAGACATGGTATGACTTGCTACACCAAAGTCAACTAAGTCCCGAGTGTAAGAAATTTATCCCTCTATGTAGTCAAAATGGTTACATCAAAGTCAACTAAGTCCCAAATGTACCAAATATTAAATTGTTTCACTAAAGTCAACTAAGTCCCGAGTGAAAGCAATTTATCCCGCTAGGTAGCCGAAACAGTAACATCAAAACAGTAACATAAAAACAACTAAGTATCGGATGTACACATTTCTCCCTCCAGGATGATGACTAACTGAGAAATCATCCTACTCATGTGTACATCGTATATCAACTGGGACTGCTTACTTAGCTTCATAACCCATGATTGCATAAGCAATACTCTGTGAGAAGATGTCGAATCGTACTCTCTTTAACAATTCTTTCTTGATCAACCCGAACTAAATCCCCTTATCTATTCCGTCGGCTAATACTGATGACTACTGGTTGAAGCATAATCCTTCCCTTGTGACTTAATCATGTACTATCCGTGTGACGAAAGAACGATGCAGAGGCAAATCTCTGAGTACCATATACTCACCCAAAAAGTATAAAAAATACATCATCACTTAAAATCTCCTCAACGACGTGAGACACTGAGTACTACAATGTAACTCCTTAAAGTGATATATACTTTGTGGGTATAGAGAGAAAGAATCACAAAAGCAACTAGATATCCAAGTCTTCATCACTAGCACAAGTCATCTTTGTTGTGGAGAAAGAAAGAACCGAAGATGAAATAAGTACACTCCTCATGAAAGTTTCAATCCCAAATAAGTAACATCGTACTATAACCTCGTAGTCATTAAAGTTCAATAATAGCTGTTAAGAGTGAAGGTGAATTTTGATAAGTATCGTTTTAGTGTAATGTAGTGTGTTTGTTGTGTTGTTGTTCGTGATTTTTAATGTGTTGATTGTTAACGGATATCGGCTCAAAAATATACCAAAAGAACGACCGTCCAAGTAATAAAGCCCGGTCACATAGACATTACCCGACATTATGATGATTTTACTACCCTGCTTAATCCGATAACATGAGCCCACAAAAGATTAACCGTAAACATTTTTGGCCTGATATCATAACTCAGCCCAATTAAATAAAAAACAACCCAACCCTCAACTGATATAACCGGCCATGCTTTGAAGCCTCACACAGCCCATAATCCAAATCTCGGCCCATGTTCCGTTTGTTATAACCGATCTTAAATGCCAGGCCCAATTCATCCCTTATAATTAGGGCATATAAAAAACTACAACCCTAGGTTTAACCTAAACACACTTATACGTGTGCAGTCAAACACTTCTCTCCCCAACTAAACAGATCTCACTTCATCCTTCTCCAACAATATTTCTTATCCAGTAACCCAAGAGCAAAGATTATTCTTCCATTCGTTTTGATGCCACTCAAATCAGAGAATAATAATTGATATGAATCTGCTCTTCAAGACACGCATAACGACAATATACCCCATCCTTAGTCATTATATTTCAAATCATCTCACACAACCGCAGTTTAATAGACCTTCTTGATGTGTTGAAGTGGCTTCAAGATCTTGTTAACAAAATCTCAGGTAGGTTTGGATGTTGTTTATGTTTTCATTTGTGTCTTTTGAACGAAACAAAGAAAGAGTGTAACATAATTGTTATACCTCTTGCTTTAATTTCAAAAATAAATGAGAAGACTTGTTCTTCTACATTCGTAAGATCAGTGATGATGTATATATTTTGTGTGATTGATCTTTGTAAGGTCTGATGGATAATGTCACAACACGAAAACATAAATCTGAGATCTATTTATTTAATTTTCGAGTCATGGAGAGGTTGTAGAATATGATTTGTGACGAAGGGATAGGATTAGGTAGTGGATTTGTTGTTGATGAATTTGTGACGAAGGGTTTATGATAGATTGTTGGATTTGAGTTGAGGTTTCTGTTGTAAATGGTTTGTTTTGTTTGTGGTTTGAGTCAAGATTTCTTAAACAGTTCTTCTCTTTCTTATGTCTTGACTCAGTGAGTTGACCGGGTCAACTCGGTAATTACCGAGTTGACTCGGTTTGGTTAGGTGTCTAATTCGCCTCTTGCAAATTGATTAATTCGCCTCTTGAAAATTGATTAATTCACCTCTTGAAAATTGATTAATTCGCCTTCAGAGTCTGGTTTAAATCGCCTCTTGCAGATGGTATAATTCGCCTCCTACTCCTGGTTTAATTCGCCTATTTTTTCTTGTCTTTTTTTGCAAAGAAACAGCTACAGTTTTTGTTGGGACTTAAAGACTTCAAGATGATTCTTAGAGTTACTACTGCTCAGGTATATATTAGTGTTGTTAAGCATAACTTAGTACTGTTGGTGATACTAATAAAAATTATGCTAAGTAGTTAGTGCTGGTAGTATAAAGTTACTACTGCTAGTTACTACTGTTAGTATAAGTTAGTACTGTTAGTATTAAGTTACTGCTGCTTGTTGAAGTTAAGACTGCTCAGAGTTGAAGACTAAAATATATGCTAAGTAGTTAGTGCTGCTAGTAGTAACGTTAAGACTACTAGTACACAGTTACTACTGTTAGTATATATTAATACTGCTAGTACTAATGTTACTACTGCTTATGTTTATTAGTACTACTAGTACAAAAGTTTATGCTGCTGGATTACAACTACTAGAAGAATTACTACTGTCAGAAGGATAAAGACAAGTAAAGAGATAAGGATTGTCTGGAGAACAAGAATACTTGTGAAGATAAGTATTGAGTTATTTTTGTAAAAGATATGTATAATGTATTTGTTTAATAGATTACGTTTTCTTTTAGAAAAGATCATGATATCTTAGGAAAGTATTGTAAGCCTTGTAGGACTCCTTGGTCTATAAAAGGAGGCTCTAAGGGCATTAGTTGATATATAAGTTTTCATTGTTGTGAAGTCGATTAAAAAGCTTCAAGGTTGTAAACCCTAGTACTAGTGAAGAGTACTCGTATTATTGATCTAATAATATTGGAGCATTTGGTTATATCTTTGTTCATTCACAATTACTGTTTTATTCATAATTCTTTTAAATATTAAGGTGTAGATTCCGCATACACTTTAGTATACATACAAAGTTTCAACAACAAGTTTTTTGGATCTATCCAAGGTAATTTAACCTTAGACAAGCTAAGGAATCGATCAAGGATTAGGATCAACAAGTGGTATCAGAGCTTTTGCTTTGAGAAACTTTGATCTAGAAGTCATGTAATTTGAATCTTCACATAGTAATACTACTGCTAAGCTACCCATACTCAAACTAGGTGAGTATGAGATGTGGGTGATAAGAATCAAGTAGTACTTCTAGGTACAAGACTATGCTCTGTGGGAGGTCATAGAGAATGGTAACTCATGGGTATCTGTACCACAAACAGCACAAGAGAATGGTACTTCAGTTACAAAGATGTCAGTACCTGTAACTGCTAAAGAAAAGACCAACAAGAAGAATGATGTGAAGGCTAGAAGCTTGCTACTCATGGCTCTTCCCAATGAACATCAACTTACTTTCAGTTAGTACCATGATGCTAAAACAATGTTTGTTGCTATCGAAACACGATTTGGAGGTAATGAAGCCACTAAGAAAACACAGAAGACACTTTTGAAACACCAATATGAAAATTTTAATGCATCAAGCACAGAGTCTCTTGACTCTATCTTTAACAGGCTCCAGAAGATTGTTAGTAGGCTTGCAATTTTAGGTGTAGTCATCACTCAAGAAGCCTTAAATTCAAATTTTTTGACAAGCTTGCCAACTGAGTGGAATACTCATGTTGTAGTCTGGATGAATTAGGCTGAAATTGAAACAATGAGCATCGATGATTTGTACAACAACTTTAAAATTGTTGAACAAAGTGTAAAGAAATCTGTTGGTGCAAATAGTGGTGCTCAAAACTTGGCCTTTATGACTACTCCAAGCACCAGCAATACTAATGATGTTAATACTGCTAAACTTGCATATGAAGTTAGTACTGTTAGCCCTAATGTTAACACTGCCAGTCCTTAAGTTAGTACTGCTAACTTTAGTAATAATGTTGTGTATGCTTTCATAGTTGAGAATCCCAATGGTTCTAATCTCCTACAGCAGGACTTAGAGCAAATTCATGAAGATGATCTGGAAGCAATGGATTAGAAGTGACAGCTCTCTCTGCTAAGTATGAGGACAAAGAGGTACTTTTAGAGGACAGGCAATAAAATTTTCATTAATGCTAATGATACTACTGGGTATGATAAATCCAAGGTAGAGTGTTTCAACTGTCATAAGATGGGACACTTTGTCAGGGAGTATAGAGCACTAAGGAACAAGGAAGGTCAGTTCAGAAATCAATACAACACTAGGAAGCATGGAAACAATGAAGACACATCTTCAAAGGCAATGTTGTCTATAGATGGTGTAGGTTTTGACTGGAGTTAAATGGCGGAAGAACAGGTTCAGACAAACATGGCTCTAATGGCATTTTTAGACTCTGAGGTATACAATGATAAAACTTGCTTTAAAACTTGTCTGAAAAACTATGAAACCCTTAAGAAACAGTATGATGATTTGATTGTTAAGCTTAATCAAACTGAATTTACAACAACTACTCATAAAAGAGATTTAGCATCTGTAGAAGAACAACTTAATACATATAGAAAGAATGAGGTTCTTTTTAGTGAAGAAGTTACAGTTCTTAAAAGGGAAGTAGCTTGCAAAGATTATGAAATAAATGTACTTAAAAGTGAGTTTGAAAAAGTTAAGCAAGAAAAAGAGGGCATTGAATTTAAATTTGAGAAATTTGATAAAGCCTCAAAAGACCTAGACAAGTTATTAGGGAGTTAGATAACTAACAAAAGTAAAAAATGTTTGGGGTATAATGATGTTCCTTTACCCTATCCTTTAATCTATAATCGACCTAAAAAGCTTGATTTGTCTTATTCTGGTCTTGATGAATTCAAAGACCCTGAATTCAAAAGTTATGGTTCTGAGGATAGTAAGCAAGATTCTAACATTGTTTGTGATAAAAATCAAATGCTTTTAAGGAAAATTCTTATGACTCTTTGGTAAAAGAACAAGTATCAGAAGATACTAGTAGCTTTGTTGAGTCTCCACTTAATGTTGATAAAGAAACTATTTTTCTTGATAAAAAGATAGAGATTATCAAACCTAAAAATCATGAAAAATAGTTAAAAAGTCAGTTAGGTATGCTGAGATGTATAGATCACAAAGTCCTAGAGGGAATCAAAGAAACTGGAATGGACAGAAGTCTAATCAACTAGGAAGTGATTTTGTGATGTATAACAAAGCTTGCTTCATTGGTGGGAGTTTTGCTCATGTGCAGGCTCATTGTAAATACCATCAAAGGGAAAGGATGGTGTATGGGAATAACTATAACAGGGTGAACTACAACTATACTACTAGCAGGACTTACCCTAATTCTCAAAGGAACATGGTTCCAAGAGCATTTTTGATGAAATCTGGCCCAAAACCATTTAATACTGCCAGGACAGTTAATACTGCTCATCCTAAATCTATAGTTTTTAGTGCTACATTAAAGTCATGTTTTTCAAAATCAACACAATCAACTGTAAGAAGGCCCTATCAATCAAAATAGTATTATCTAACAAAAGGTTTACCCAAACAAATAATACTGCCAAGGTAAAAGCAGTTAACACAGCTAGGCCAAAAGCAGTTAATATTGCTAGGCCACATTTAGCAGTTGTTAATGCTGTTAGGTTTAATCAGGCAAATGCTGTTAAGGCCTCAGCATGTTGGGTTTGGAGACCTACCAAACTTGATAGTGCATCAATCACCTTGAAGAAACACAACTACATTGATGCATGAGGCAGATACAAGTCAGTAATG